>LUCG01245043.1:682-27351 GCA_001633085.1 Carthamus tinctorius
AGCCCTACATATATATATATAGATATAGATATAGATATAGATATAGATATAGAGAGAGAGAGAGAAAGGTTCAAATTAAAAACATAACTTTCTAAGAAAACGTGAGGAGCAATCTCAGCCACTCATCCGGTCAATAAAGACGGCTTTGACCGTGGTCCCCCCTTTAATAATCTCTACCCTCCCATGAATTGCATCAATCCTCTGTGATCACGTCCACCGTAACCCAAGATGTGTGGCTGAGATTGCTCTTCGCTTTTTCTTAAATTGACATGCTTCTAGCATGAACCTCCCTCTATATATATATATATATATAGAGAGAGAGAGAGAGATTTGTGAATGTTATTTCACAATTGCTATCAAGCTAATAAGAAACTTTGTAACAGACACCATATGATGTTTTAAGACATGTACTACTGGTGTTTGCTGCACAAATTTTGTGTAATAACTGCTTAGTTACGAAGTGACATATCTCAGGGGAAAAAAAAGGAACCTGATATGCCTCATGATTCGATACAATCCTCTTAATTATTGTGCTGGTTGTGATGTCCAGAGGACTATCTAACACTTTAAATATGCCCATACTCTTTGGAACTTCGTATGGATTGCGTTCGTTCTGCAAGGTGAATCATAGAATACGTCAAAATATCATCAAATTCATGTTATTAGGGGAAAGACAACACTGTCAACAAGCTTTTGAATACCTTTTCAAAATCATCATCTTCTGCTACTGTCCCATGGACAATTAAAGAGATGTTGAAGGTTGTGATCTGCATAACAACAAATTTGACATTGTTACAAAAGGGATAAAGAAAAAATGTAGAAAGTTCTAATTGATGTTGGCTGCAGGGCTCTTGCTCTGAGGATATATGATGACATGGTTGGCCTGTTCAGGATATAACCGACTTCAAGAGAAGGAAGCTTCCCTGATTCGAAATTTATGGAATATTACCAAAAGAAGTAAATAGGGAATCATTGGTTGTAAATGGATAATTCAAAAGTTTGTAAATTTGTCCAAATCCAAATCTTGGTGAAGTATGCATATTATGATTTTAGGGCCCTGCTACATATTTGTATATTTTAGATTTGGCATACCCATGTCTATACGTGCATCCTACCTCCTGACCCTACTTCTCGTGGGAATAGAAGCTAGGATCGTTTAAGACCCCCCATTCTACGTTCAGGATCATTTGTTCTGGAATCGGGTACAATCGTGTACCGATCGCTATGGAAAACGCGATCCCAACCCAATTGCGAACGATCCTGATCGTTCCTGATTTTGATCCAGACCCCTGATGGAACGCGATTGCTATCACAATTGTTCCCGATATCAGTAATATAGGAACACAATTGTGTGAAATTGGAACACCATTTCTAAAATTTGAACATCTAATTCGAAATTGAAACGTCGATTTCCAATAAATTGGGAACATGAATCGGCCCAAATCGATTTCTGCCAGTCAAATTGATCAATTTCTAATAAACTGGGAACCTGAATCGGCCTAAATCCTTTAAATTGGAAATATTAATCGACCCCAAATCAGCTATAATATTAAATCGATCAAATGCAATGTTTCTATACATCAAGTTGTTTTGATTTGATTTTTGAACTTTCAAGTATGAACTTCTGTATTGAACTTTTGAAATACGAAGTATTAATGAAGTATCGATCTTTTGGTATTTGGTATACTTTTATATTTATATTATTATATATTTAGTAATATATGGTACATCGTACCATGTTACATGGTACAACGTTCCACATACCAAAATAGCGTTTTGGAGAAGACTACCCCCCTCGTACGAGTCGTGGGGATAAATTGGATACACTCGATTTGGTTTTATACCCACATGCTTATATCCACATCCATATCATATTGGTAGGATCTGACACGAGTTTATATTGGAGAGGTAGGTTCTCCTAGGATGTTGAATTCAATATTCACTTTCTATCATCAAATCCAACATACTTATATAGTTGCTAGATATTGGTCTTATTGTGTAATTTACTAATAAACCTAGGCATGAACCCTACATAAAATCGTGTTGGTTTAAGAACCTGGCCTCAACTAAGGCCTAATATGGGGTTGGACAAGATTGCCTATTCTACTAACAATCATGTTCCAGCATCCATACTGAATTGGTAAAATTCAGACACAATTTATAATAAAACAAATTACCATTACATTATTACCTATTTTCAAGAGGTAGTTCTCCCCCAAAATGTTGAACTTAGTTTTTCACTTTCTATTCAAGCATGATACTTGGAGTTCTCCTAATCCCTATTTACGGAGATGTTTAACTATGGAAATACTATTATTGCCTATTTTGAATTATGGAAATACTAGTTTTTGCCTATTTTACTGATAACTGCTAGACATAAACCCTAAATATTAAACTAGGCCAATGCTCATTTGTAGGTCAACACTTGCATATGATAGCCAATTCTGAACAAGTAGCAAGTAGGTTGATGCCAAGGAAAAAATATGATAATCTACACCTCGGCGCCTTGAAAATTACAAACGTTACCTTTAGGCAAGCATTATTATCTCCATACAAATGCTGTTAAGACTTTCATTTTGGGTATCCATTAAGTTCAAAAAAACCAGTTTATTAATAGTCTGAACAAAAAGAACTCCAATATTTGACTTACATGTAGTTTATAGAAGTCTTTGTCTAAAAATACCTAAAAGATAAAAACTGAGAAAACTTGTGGACCATCATCATTAATCTTACCAATACCTGGTAATGACTGTTAATGAGCAAATGGATACATATGGATCTTTCCGGACAAAGAAAACATTGCATTGTTTTGGGACAACGCAAAACGGGAAGTCGGAAAGTAGCCCATGTCACTAGAAGGTGAAGAGGCTTTTGATAATGAAAATAAATTGTTGTTGAAATTGTGGGCTGGTATTGGAGAACATTGTAAGAAGCTAAAGAATGTAGTAGTAATACTTGTTATATTTTGACACAATTGGTAGCTGTTTCTGAGTCAAATTTAAACCAATCTAGTTTGTTTTTATATTTTCTGCATTTCATGAATTCATTTCCTAACAAGGAATAAAGTTTTTCAGGATATTCAGTCATTATGCATTATGTGAAATCTGTATCATATGTGTAGGGTGCACACACAAGTGTTCCAGGTATATTCAACGTGGAGACAAATTTCTTTCACTCTATTTATACCAATAGTTCCTGCAAAAAAGCTATCTCTGAAGTCTAAACAAATGCACCAAGGAGGGTGGAACATTGCACATGAGAAGTACTATGTATTGAAGTAGAAGTGAAAGAACCCAGAACTATTTTTGGCATTAACTAAGGCATATTAGTAATTATCTCCAGGAAATCTGGAATTGGTTTATCTAGAACGAAATATAGAGTAGAAATCACAGCTAGAACAGCATTGACCTCTTGCTTATGATACATCCTTTTGATCCCAAAGACAGTGGTGGATCCATGAATTTTGGTGATGGGGGTCCAGATTTTAATGAACACAATATAAAATATAAAAAAAAGTTAAAAGAAGTATAAACGAAAATAAACAAGGCATTTATTTATAAAAAGGCATTTACCGATGAAAGAAATAAAATCAGTAGTGTAAAATGAATGATTTCAAACAGTGAATTACACACAAAACCACAAATGGAAAATGATGAGTTTCCAAAAACAAAGTGAGAAACAATAATTACTAGATTACTCTTTACAGCTGCAGTACAAATCGAAAAAATGTTTGGAGTTAAAAAAATGTAACAGAAATCTATTCAATTTAAAACCCAAGTAATGTGTTTGCCCTCAAGCACCGAAATGTAATTCTTTTTATTAGGACATAGAATGAGTAAATGCTCTATCTTGTGTAGGAAAGCAAGTAAAGTTGTAAATTGAGATGTAACTCACCATGTCCCTCGAGACCTCCCATGGAGCACCAATAATCACCTCATCCACATACCGGCAAGCCAAAACGCTTAGGCTTCGCTCATGGAGATTCATGATTGGGCGGTGCGCTCCTCTATTGGCACTATATAAACCATTAAACAAAAAAAGGATATGATGAAACACTTCATGTAAGCTTCTGAGACCAAAAAAACTCGTACAACAAGATACTAACAAATTTTCCTTGTTATCCATGTCTTTCATTGTCCTCGTTTTCTAGTTTTTGAGGATGGGGACATGACGGTCATTGCAAGAAAAAAAGAAATGCACATTGACTAACTCACTAACATGACTGCCATCTCGAGCATCAATTATCAGTCACACCATAAACCACATGAATTAATATAAGGAATTAGGCATCGTTCGTAAACTTCGCATTATGTGATCAGGAAAATAGAAAAGTGTACGACAAACCCATCAACAAAGATACCATCTTGCAATACGAACGTTTGCCAAATAAACGAGATACCGAACAAAACATGGGCACATGTATACTAATTATGTTGAGCTTCTAAAAACATGTAACCTTGCTTCTACTAGCAAGAACATGAAAATCCCAAGATTTCAATTGGGCGTGGGGAACAAGATCGGACATATTCAAAGGATTGAAGCCCATTAAAAACTATAATAAGCCTCTACATATTAATTATGCATCCCCATAACATTTAGCCTATATAAATCTGCAATTAGTTTTTCTCTATGCAGATAAAATGATTTGTCCCAACGGTACAGGTGTGGGTGTAATCCATATGTGTGAGGTCATGGGTTCAAGCCTAGGCACCGCTCCTCTGAAAATAGGATGCATGCGCTGATTTACCTCCCCCATGATGACTGTGGGACTGGTGGCCGCTAGGGGTGCCTCAGAGGGGTGGCCTCTACCCTTTTTTTTTAAATGGCTAAGGAATCAATTTTTATGAAAACTAACAGAAATCCTACTTGAACCGTAATCCTAAGAGACCTTAAGCAATGGACAAACCCTACACTCAAATCTGACATCCTTCCTTGACAACCGATTGATGAAATCATACTCTAGTAATGTTTAATCCCACAAACCACCGTACCAGATTTCAAACTCCATGGCCATATTGTGATGCAGGGCAGGCCTGATCCATGAGAACATGGAAGGCTACTACTATTATGAAAATCTTCAGAACAATCAGTTTACTTCTCATGTTATCTTTCCAGTCGCCTATATCTTCTCATCCTGTCTGCTTCCAGCCCCATCTCCATGAATAGGTTCCTTCTATTGGTGTTATTTCTACCTTTAAGCGTCATCCAAGACGATAAATGATTATATTTTACAATGCACCCACCTAGTGAACATACTATGATCTACAATTATATTAACCTATATATGTACTTATTGAGCCTACATGCAGCCGGGGTGCCTGTGCATCTTTCTTGAGATGACCGATTGCTAAATTTGAAAGAGAAAAGTTGCAGGGAAATCATAGATCACTAATTAGTTGGATCATTTTCCTAGGATGGGGATGGGTGTTGGGACTCAATAGCATCTATGCGAAATTGATGACTCTACAAATAGAAAATGAAAACCCTTGGGGGAAACTCAACAGGTTTGGCCTTGGGTTTGCTCCTGGTCCCCAATTTGAGTCCCCTCAGGGCCACCAGAGGTTTCCCAGCTCTCAACTTCAGGGTCCCATGGGATTAGTCGAGACGTGTGCAAGCTGGCCCGGATACCCACGATTTTAGAGAAAATGAATCAAGTATACAGGTGATTAAATAATAAATAAATTTGAAAAATTAATAGCATCATATTGTGTTTATCATTAAAACCATATATACATGATAGATCATCTACATTAGAGAAAAAAGAGAATTAAACTATATCGTCAATCACACAAGAAGCAACAATAGTCAATAAGTTAAGCTCGCAGAGAAGAAAAAAACAAAAAACTTAGCATAGAGAAGGAATAACTGCTTATGCAATGGAAACAAATCGAATGGTAACCACCTCGCTCCTACTAGAGTCATGCAAATAGTTGGATACCATTGTAAAACTCTAAAAGCCCATGTAACCTATGAATAATGATTCAACCTCTTCATTTCTTGTTGGAAGCAGATAGCTCTCTTCTTGATAGAGTAAAAGAGGAAACTAATTTCAATATGAGGTTGTAAACACCATGTCCGTAGAATCTTCTACCTCAAACTATTCAACAATTATGAAGTTGCTTCATTTAAATTTTAGTCAACTAAAAGAATGACCATTCATCATCCCCCTCAGGGAAGAAAAAAGCACCAGCTTAGAAATTAAATGGTTTTTGAAACCTGTGTACCTTTCTTTAACTTGACAAAGTATACAAGTATATTGTTTCCTATCTTATGCGTTTCGCATTTATTACAAGACAATGATTTGACTATCCCATTCAAATGCTACAGTTTTGTAAGACAGAAAAATAAGACATCATGTAATAAAATTCTTTTCTTATAGAAAGAGGGAGAGAGATAGAGAGGATCGTACCTCACAGTTTGATCTGTGTGAATCCCAACAAGTAGAAAATCTCCAAGCCCACGAGCTAGTCTTAAAATCTGCAAATACGCAAGATATATGGTTTCAACACTTGAAACACCAGAGATGCCTACCCCATCTGAAACACGACTTCTTAAAATGACTGGTACATCTTTGCCAAAATTTAACTATTCTCTCTGTCCCAAAATAAATGCACACATTTTTAGGCATGTGTAAATTGTAATCATTATACTTTTTAATCGTGTTCCAGAGAACTTTTTATGGAGGAAGGGAAGTAAGAGAGAACTCATGTTGGCATAAAAAATCAAGGACTGAAAGGAAAGCAAATGGAGGGAAAATAAATGACAAGTTTCCTCCTAAAACATTAAATGTGGGAGGAAAGGGAAGGAAAGAGATAAGAACCCTTGAAAAGATTAATAGAGGTACAAAACTACCCAACCTTTCATTTGAAGGGGTATATTTGTAAAAATGATGTATTTTTTTCCTTCATCTCTTGTTCAAGAACATGAAAAATTAACTTCCCTTTTAAGAACACAAATAAAAAAATTCTTTTCCGTTCCTTTTTTTCCCTCTCCGTCATTTTCATTTCTTCCCAAATTCTAGAACACAGCGTTAATGATAAGGGAGTAAAGAATTTCGCACCTCAAAATTAAAGGAATAGAATTGAAAAAGTGAACACTTACTTTGGGACAAACTAACATAGAAATATGGGAACTTATGTTGGAAAAGAGGGAGTACATGTTATCTTGATTGGGCAAGCTAAATAAATAAATAAATACAACTTGTGGTAAGTAAGACTATGTACCAAAAAGGGCAAACAAAAAGAAATTTCATAACAGTAAGTAAGAAGTTATGTAGTATTGAAAATAGTTGTGAACATCTTTTGGAATGTGTGTAGATCGAAGAGGAGTTTACCAATTTTAAAGATCAATAAAGCATATATGCTTAACATAGTATAGCAACTTAAGGAAGGAAATACGGGACTGAGATATGTAAATGTGCAAAATCACTCATTTATAGCAGTTGATACGAACTGAAGTTATCAGCCTACCTCCACATGTCCAGCATGGAACAGATCAAATGCACCATCTATGTAAACTATGCGTGCATCCGGTCCAGCTGCCTGCAAAAATAGCAGTATGAGCAAGTACCCTGAGTTACTTAAGGTATCAAAGAGTTTCCACATAGCACTAACGGTGACAAGTGACCACGAATTTGTACAATGTTTGCTAAAGTATCAAGTTACCTATCCTGCTCCTACATCCCAGTCAAGTGTCCCCGTAATTATTGCATAAATGATGAATGTGTTAAAAGGTCTTCAAAACAGACAGCAATTAAACAAAAAAGATTAACCCGAGGGTCGTGTTAAACACCTTATTAAAACAGATTCACCCCCAACCGGCGGCATCTGTTTCCGAGGATACGAGTCGGTTCACCGATGAACCCCCAAACCCAACCATGCCTGAGTTGTACCTTAGTATGTGTTTCTTCTATATCAATTCGTCCATAAGTATGCTTTGCAACTATTTGTTTTCAAAATATACATCGCAGAAGTGAAACCTACCGTGAATTGACGGCCTGTCAGCTGGGCAGTCAATAACGATTCTATAGCAGTTAACAGTCGTCGAGGAAATGAAGGTGGTCCAATAGTGGTCCCACGATTAAAGGCGCTACTTACTGCTATTTACCACTAGTGCAATTAGCTCGTTCATAATCTTTACAAATTTTATATGTTGCTTGTGTGGGGCCTGATTTGTATCTTAACTTATTACTTCTTTATATATATATATTTGTATTTATTATAGCCTAATTTCTTTACTGCTATAACGCCGCTTTACCAACGCGATAACTGATATATCAAATCATGGTACTGACTAGGATTTTGTAATTCACAAATACTAGGGAGTTACAAAATCAATCTCGTGAATATTGGGGAGTTAATGATCGTAATTTATCTCGCAAAATAAAAACCATGAATATTGGGGAGTTAATGGCCTTGCAACAAGTACAGTGCATCAAAGCCATTTTGACCCAAGTTTTGCACCCTTTTGCAGAGAGCCTTACAGTCATAGCAATCTACTCCTTTCAACTAGGAAATCATATATGAACTCTGAACTCTCTAATTGTCTCATTTGCCACCTGTGCACCCAACATTCATTTCAAGCGCATAGCTCTGACAATCAATTTCTCATCCACCAAAACTTTGTTTTAGGCACGTGATATATCCAAAAAGGAAAGCAGATATTGGATCTGATATTCCCAATAATGTGATTGATCCATACAACTTCGTGAACCATTATTGACCTAGAAATGTAAGATATTCAAGATACATTTATAATCACTTCATCACTAATGCATAACACCATCACCACCCCCCCCCCCACAAAACACACAAAAGAAAACGTCTTCCTCTCTACTTCCAACAGATAACAACATAAGGATATAAAGAGTACAAGTATTGTAGACTGTAGTCATCAGCATGTAGTTGAATCAGTTAGAGTTAGAACCAAAAACAAAGAGTTATGAATTACCACCTTTTCATTAGAAAACTGAACAATTCTGCGAGATGTAGGAAGAAAATGAGAAACGCGAGTTCGGCTGCCAGAACCACCATCATCATATTTCTGGTTGTGACCATGACTAAATTGTCTTTGCAAGGAAGCATGACTAGGGCTGTCACTACTTGTCCTCTCCCGTACACAGAGAAGCATCCGCCCTGTTTTATGACATTCCCAAACAGTTAAATGTTATAAATAGTAAGAGATAACTAGTTTAATTCCAATTTTGAATTTGGATCCAATAAACGTTAACACCACAGTAGGTCGGTAGGCTTGCAAAAGTCCATTTGCAGCCTTCATTTAAGATTATTAACCAGCAGGAAAACTTTGATTCCTACTAGTGCACAAATTTAGAAAGGCCTTTTCCAGTATTAATGTTGGTACCTAACTTAATTTCAGAAACTTATTCAAACTTGAAGGAAAGAAAAACAAATAAAAAAGGGAACACCTTAGCATACATAACCATTAAAAATCCATGCACCTAACATTGGCATAAAAAAAAATCCTCTCTGCATAGGGATGAAATTGAAGCCACACGGAGCCAGCACGTAAATAGAGAAACTTTGGTCCATCAGTTTAGTCTTTCATTTCTCAGTTAGGGGGACCCATTTCCATGATGCAAGAAAAACCGAGATGGGACCCACAAAATATGATGATGAGAAATGGAGGAAAAAAATCGCTGAATAACTAAAATTCATTTCCACGCCATAGGTCTCATTTTCTCCCACCTTACATGATCTATCGCACACTACTATGCTCTTTCTTAATTCAGCTCAGATTTAGACCTAGGTTTAAAACAAAGCATAATGCATACCAACAATGTCTGTGCTTGACACTCCTTCTGTTCGCTTTATCTGCTTATAACGGCCAGCTTTCTTTGCAAGGGCATATGCATCAGTTCCATCAGGGAGAATGCATGGATCATCTCCATGAATGATATAATCTATATTGTACTCATCAAACAGCTTCCTCATGAATTCTTCAGTTATGGCGTAAGGTGCATCAGGAATAACTTCATCAACCCACTTCACAGCACTGACCATAAGCATCCTGAGGTAAGAAAACCAAAGTGAAAACCGTATCCGCAATGTACTTGATAATATAATCAATATAACCATTTGTACTTATAAAATGAATAAAAGATGTCAGCATGTTATTTATTGAAGTGCATAATATTCATTTTTTTAATACATTATACTTGTTCCTTTTGGGGAAATAATGGGTACAATAATACTCCTACGGAAGAATAATTAAAGAAGAACAAGAAATTAATCAGAACCTCAATGAAAACACACAATAGAGTAGAACTTAAAGCAAATAACTTGGAGGAATTCTATACAGCCATGGAACTTGTGCATCATCATGAAAATTTCTCACATAAATTAGCGGACTCGGCTTCTGCATATCTGTATCCATAATTTTCGATTCTTACTTTGTGGCTCGGTCTTTCTTCCACATTGAGTACTTGACCCGATTCCGATGGATACCTATGAGCTTCACTACTCACCTAAAACTACATGGAAAGCATCATGAAAACCTCAAGGCTTTGAAAGTTGTTGAATTTCACAGAATTTTTACGTTATTCGGTCACGACTCACATTGATACCACTTCAACGTCAGTGGCATCTATCCTTCTTGTCTGACATTTGTCCTAAATCTCCAATTGGCACAAAAAGGAGCATTCTGCAGCTGAACTATGGTATAATTTTGGTTGAAGGTTCTCAGTGAGGAACCTCAAGTACTAGCTCGGGTTTCATAGGGCGTCTCAGGACCACACCACAGAGGATATACAAAAGAAATGACACCTAATTCGAAACATGTTAGACTCCACTTTTCTATCCTGTACAAACTTCATGGAACTAGCAGTAGTTTAAGACAAGCTTAGTCAGAAACCCTAGAAGGTCCTCAATTTAATAAGCTACTTTAATAGAAAGGGCAAGACCTCATTTTTAATCTTCAAGCTTGGAAATGAGACAATGTAAACCAACAAGCTAGAATCTGTTCAAAGGTTCTACATATTATATCTAGTATCCCCTTTCAGGATCAATTAAACGAACTAGATACAGGCTTCAAACATGGCATATGACCTAACTCAGAAAAAAAAAATTTAACATTTTTGCATCAATCTCCAAATCAAACACAGAACAATCATTCAGACATTGAAATTGTAATTGAAGAAAACCTTTCATGAAGAGGGGTCACAGGAGGGCCTTTATTAGTAGTGATTTCATCATCGCTGACAACACCAACAATCAATTGATCACCTAGAGCACGAGCTTGGCGGAGTGCGTTGCAGTGACCATAATGCATCATGTCAAAGCAGCCGTCCATGTAGACACGTATAGGCCTCTTCTTCTTCTTGCCGACAATAGCCAGAGGGGAGAGCTCCGGCCAAGCGGTGCATAAGCCTAAAACTGACAGCCCTGCCACCAGACCTCCGATCAGCCATGTGGCTAGAAACCGCTTCGAGTTCTCTAGACCTCCATCTGAAACCATCTCTCTCTCTCTCTCACGATTCAAGAATCTCTCTTTGTGTGTGTATTGTATTTATGTGTTTGGTTTTCAATTTCCCCCTTTATTCTCTAAATTGCTTTTTCATTTGTGGTTTCGCATATGCCCAAAATATAATGGTATCTAACATATGAATTTTCAGAAGTAATCTTTAAACCATATATATTAGGATGAGATGGATTAAGAAGTTATGTATTGGACCAATTTCTTTCTAAAATATAATTTATGAAATGATATAAAATTAAAAGCGATTAACAGTTTAGATCCAGTTCTTACGTTTTTGTTAAGTCAACTTCTTACCCGATCATTCGCCTAATAGTATATACATATATATCAATGGTGAAGGATTATGTGAGGAGTTGAGTTTTGTGTGAGAAGTGGATCTACACTGCTAGTCACTTTTAATCTCATGTCTCCCATGAATTACGTTCCAAAAGGGAATTAATTGATCTGATGCATCCACTTCTCATTCATCAGCTTATGACCTCTCATGCTTCCTAGGTTAACCTCGAATTCTCACCGAAACTCAACTAATATATGAATGGTCCTAAATGGTGTGGGACGTAACGTGGCAGTGAGATTAAGTTTCAAGCCTTACGAGTTACGGCGACCCTACACATACTTGTGTGTGTTCATGTTTTGAATAATGACTAGAACAAATAAATTCATATAAAATAATAAAACTTAAAAAGAAAGAAGAATAATTGATACCTAATATATAAAACTTTATGATATAATGACGTCTAGAGTACAAAATTGGGACTAGATCTCTTGAACCACTTTCTTCAATTTTCAAAGATTTTGTATTCGATTCTTTGCGTACGGAATGGGGGTAAATATTTAATTATTTAAGGTTTAGTTTCTAAGTTTTCCTTTTAAGTTTATTTAAAGTTTCGGTGTCGTAACATAACTATCGTTTATTTCTTAAGTTATACATTAAAACTAACCTTACACCTTGCAAAAAACCAAGTCCTATCGAGCCATAACGCGTTACGATGCAAGCCAAGTCTTAAAGTGGAGCCACGGTGATTAACATGGCAACCAACCCAAGCCTTGACGTCGTTAGAAACTCATAACGAGTTATTTAAAACCATATATATGCCATATAACTATGGTAACCCGGTTAATGGTTAAATGATTTATGTGTATTACTGTACTTAATAACTAACGAAGATTATTATATTTTAAACCAAAATAAAAATTCTCAAAGTAGGTTGCATTTTTATGAAATTTATTTATAAAATTTAATGCATTTTCCCGTTATTAAAAAGTGTGATTAAATTTGTCATAAGATTCTAGGTTTAAAAGTAAGAAAGTTAGTCACCTAATTATGTTGTCCAAAGAAAATTTCTTATGTTGTCAACATCAAATCTTCCATTCCTTTTGACAAGTCTTCTACAACACATCTTCCAAAGTCGACATCTTTTTCAAACAACATGGGGTTATTTAATGTTGTAACGTTAATTTGTTTTGAAAATTATATTTCCTTCTATTTTTTTTTTCCTATCCATCCTCCTGCTCACTTAATCAAGTGACATGCGGAATCCACTAATTTTCTTTCCCTATATCATCCATTGATTTTAACACTTATCTTGATCAAATGAGTAGGAGGATGGATAGGAGGAAAAACTAGGAGGATATATGATTTCTCATTTGTTTTTGGTACAACTTCAATTCTAAGTCAGTTACTCAAAAAACAAGAAAGATGCAAAATCGTCCGCAACAAGCTCTTTAAGGATGCGTTTAGTACACTGGATAAGATAGAATAGACAGGAATATAGAACAGTGATTTATGTTTGGCGGGACTTTTGAGTGAAATAGACAAGAACAAACTTGTTCCACCCCAATCATGAAACAAGGCGGAACAAACCTATGTTTTATCAATATAACATCAAACTAAAACATCAAATATGTCTTCCTATTTTATTCATTTTTTAAATTATATTTATTGTATTTTATGCTCTTTAAACTTCTACTTTACTGTTAAAAAATATTATTTTATACAATTACTATATTTTAATTAATTTAATAATAAAAATATAATATAGAAAAAAGTACAAAATAAATATTAAAAACTAATTAAACATTTTTATTTTGGTGTCATTTTAATCGTTTTGACAAAAACATTCTATTTTTTTGTTATAAAAATATTCATATTATTACAAGTTAATTAATTACGTAATTAACTAAAATATATAGATAACACATAAGAGGTAAGTTAGTCATTTTATTGTTATGTTTTGTTATGTCCAATTCTACCTTACCACACTTTAAATTGCTCCCAAAACTCTCTGAAATTGCCCCGAACATGCTCCAAGATCATCTCCAAGTGAAAAAAAGAAGAGCATAAGAAATGAGTAAACATTAACAGAAGAGGGATAAAAACTGTAGATCAAGTGTACTACGTGACTGGAGAGGCGACATAGTCAGTCAGCTGGTCACCCTAATAATGCTCAAGAGTCAAGACAGTGCTTTAGGTGCCTTAAGTCACATGATCAATCACCAGTAATCCCCAACTCATCAAAACAATGTCTAACACATCTTGGGAGGCGACCTGAGTTGCATGGCAACTCGAATACGACATTGATTATGTTTCGAGGGTGTTATGCGACTTCTCCTAGAAGTTACCTAAGGCTTTGGATATAAAGTTTAGTCCGTTACATTTTCATATTCAAATGACAATCACATGTGTTTGTTATGATTTTGTGATTGTAATTTGAATCTCAATGATAAAATAATTATTATCTTTTTAAGATTCTCATCTAACACTAAAAAACAAATAATAGATAATGAAAATGATAGATAATCACTTCTTTTAATTTATTTATTGTACTTTGTTGCTGGTTTATTCATGCATTGATAGAGAAAATGGTGTGTATTCTTTTTTACTTTATAAGCACAATTTTTTTTTGTAATAAAAAATGTTTTCCAACTTATGAGCCGTTCACTTAATGCTTACCCGGTAAGTGTTTACCGGGTGAATTTACCCTATGCAGTGAACATGGCAAGAACTAGAATCTTACCTGGTGAGAGGGATGACATGAACCGAGAGTCTTACCCGGTAAGTGAGATTGACGAATCTTACCTGGTAAGTGCTTACCGGGTAAATTGTCGCATATGATATCGTTTTGAGGGACTAAAATATTGTTCGATATGGTAGTGATAGTGTTCAATTTTACCGATAAACGCTTACTGGGTGTATTTACCTTATGAGATGAACATGACAAAAACTACAATCTTACCCGGTAAGAACGATCGCATAAACCGAGAGTCTTATTCGGTAAGTGATGTTTACAAATCTTACCCGGTAAGCACTTACCGGATAAATTGTTGCATACGATACCGTTTTGAAATACTAAAATATTATCCGATATGATAAAGTAATAGCGTTCAATTTTACCGTTAAGTGCTTACCGAATAAGTGTTTAAGTAAATGGCCTTTAATCATTTAGATATGAAAGTTTGTTGGGTTTATTCAGTATTAGTAAGTTTAAAGATTTATTGTTTGATTTTCTTGCAAGTCCAAGGATCTATTTATTAAAAAAAAAGTTTAGAAACTAAAATCACTTCAACTGTGAAAGTACTATTGGGTTTCGCCCCAAAATCAAATTGCATTAGCAAGTAGATGGAATTTCTGGAACCATTTGCTTAATTCAAGATTGCAACAAGTCTCATAATCAAACTAAAAGAGTCTTTTTGAAGCCTGAGAAAATATCTTTAAAGTCTATTCCCTCCCCATTTGCTATTTTTGTACCCATGCAACTTACCTCTTCCATAGACGATACTTGTTTCTTATAATTTTATTACTTGTTAAATACTACAAAAATACAACTCAAGTATAAAGTGGATGCTTCTACACTTACCTTTTTTTTGTGATAAAAATGTTTTGAGAACATGAACCTTGTGACAAGGTTTTAATGTTGTCATTGTTCAAACACCACTTTTTGAACTCAAACCAGTAATGTTTCAAATACTGCAAATAACCAGTTAGGTCATTTGCATTCAGACACCCTCACTTGCATCTATGATCATTCCTAGATGTCTCAACATTAACTTTCTTACGCCTAAACAATGTTTAGCCCTAGTATGCCCTTATCGGTCCCGATTATAATAAATGCACATATCCAGATATACCAAATGATATAGGCCGAAAAATCCGTGATTGGTCCTAGACCAGTAAGGCAACCAGGATGATGCAAGTAAAGATGGTGATACAACAGAGCTTACCATTCAGTCACTTCATAACCCACAAAATTAAAATTTTGATCGAAGACGTTGAAATGAATTTGAACAAGCCTTTGGCCCCTAAAGTTCAATTAGATTAGGGAAAAGAACTCACATCGCCCCAACAGAGATACCAACAGGTAAGCAAGGACAAAAACGTCATTAAGACCCAAACGAAAACAATCCCAATGGAGGGCAGGTAGTTACAATTTCCAAGTGGCTTACTCTTAGTGTTTTACAACAAGCAACTTCATACTCATACATACCTAAAAAACTAAAAGCCATTCAAGGCCAAAAGCTATAAGGTACAATAAAATCGCTCTTCTAAAGTATTCAAATTATTCTTGCTTCTATCAGACCTCCTAATTCCATGAATTCACACAACCCAACTCTACCCAAATAAATATATGATTAACAATCGTAACGTAAAAAAAAAGGGAATCGACTGCATACCTGCTTTACGACCAAACAAAAACTACAAACTGTTCTTCAGATTCCCATCAGAAAGCTTTTCAATCCTAACTGCATCCACCAGATTGGCAATATCTCCTCTTTGATCATCGACAAATTCTAGTCCCCCTTTTTTTATCTACCAGATGACTAGAAATACACCGAGATCGTCACTTGCCGTTTGCAGATCTTTCATTCTCTGCAACTCAGGTCCAGATATAGTTTCGATTTCTTTCATTTAAATGAGAACCCTCTGAATCAAATAAGGAATGGGAAGTATGATCATGATTATGGGTTCACGTTGCAATCACTCAAGAACCGATGTTCACGGTTCAGAAACTTTCTCCAGTGAGGTTTGTAGCTTGGGATGCCGAGTTCGAGCCAGGGTTTCATGTTGCCGTTGAAGTGTAATACGGCCGCTTTTTTGATAATTTCGTTACTAATACCGTAGGTATGACCAAGGCCGGATACCACCCAGCCATCATTAAGAGCAACGAGTAATCCTTGAAAGGTAAGCAAGGTTGCTCGTAGTCTAGCTGCTTCGGCATCTTTCCCTCCTTCCTTGTTTAATCTCTGTTCACATCACAAAGGCCGTTAGCATAGCCATACTAAAAAAGATAATAGAAAAAAGTTGGTTCTGTTAAAATTGGTTTATGAATAAACCAAACAAACCCAATACTCCCTCCGTCCTAAATTAAATGATACAGTTAGAAATGTGTGATTATTACAATTTAATTAACTAAATGACAATTTTACCCTTAACCTAGTAATGAGCTTCTCCATCTCATATTAAAGGGTAGAATTGAAAAATAGGCACTTACTTTTGAAGGTGGACACTTGTTCTGTGACAAACTAAAATGAAAATGTGAACACTTATTTTGGGATAAACTAAATTAGAGATGTGACCAAAGGGCCATTGGTGAAACGTATCCGATAACCAAACCTGCCTGGAGGTCTAGGGTTACAACCTCACCACATGTGAGGAGCGTGTGAGTTTCATTTGCGGTATATAAATATTATATGCTTCAAACAGAAAAAGAAATGTGGGCACTTATTTTGGGAACGATGGAGTACATCCAACCAGGAGGTAGAATGTTGGGGTTAAGATGTATGCAAACGTGACCTCTATCCCAAGAGACAGAGAAGCTAATCCAACCAGGAGGTAGAATGTTGGGGTTAAGATGTATGCAGACGTGACCTCTATCCCAAGAGACAGAGAAGCTTTTACAAGACCCCCAGCTCGGATTTATGAATAAAGCACATTTGCTGTAAATTTGGGAAGTCAAGGTGGCTTAAAAAAAGAAATCACCACCCATGAAACATAAAACAAAAATGCCTAATTGATGCACACACATTGATTTAGAACATGATTAGAGAAACCTAACAGAAAAGACACAAATCAGAAGTAAATTCAGGTTCTTGTCTGCTAGGATTATGAACAAGCTTAACCACAATAATTGCAAGACCAAAAGAACTAAATCAGAAGATAACTAACCTGCTGCACCAAATTTTCATATCTTCTAGTGACATCTTGTTCCTTCCATCGAACCAAATCAATTATGGTTAGCCCCGACATCCATGTACAGGAGTTAGTATCATAATTTTCCTTCCCCAAATAACTTCGAAGTGCGCCCAATTTCACCATGCAGAACTGCAATGCACCAATTACCTTCCCATCCATGTCAAGGCTCCACAAGTCCGACAAATCACGCTGGACGACAATATCATCGTCAAGAACCACAATTTTCTTCAAAGTTGGGAATATCTTTGGAAGGGCGTAGTGCAAATGTGAAAAAACCGAGATGTATTCTGTTCTACTTCCGTTAAGGAAAGAGACACGTAATTCTTGGGGCACTGACAAACGAGAAAACGTAGTTCTATCATGACCTTCTAAATCGAGATCTTCAATGTTCAACACTTGAACTGTGGCATCCTTGTAAGTATTAGTGAAGAACCACATTTTCATGGAAAAGAAACTCTGTTTATCCGTCAACACATGAAACACCTGATTCCTGCTGGCCTGAAAATAATACCGATGAGTCCCAGATATGGAAAGAGCTAATAAGTATATAAAAAAAAGATAATTACAAAGATAACCAGCTTGTACAAAAAGACCACCTATTTCACAAAGGCATTTTGCTGATCCACTTAGTTTTGCAAATTTCATATAATAAAAGTTTCTTTTTGTAAATTTTTTAAAAAAAAGTGTGAAATTGACACAAAAAACATGTATTTTCAGCCAACAAAGTGATTTCGCAAAATTTGCGGAATACATGGCTATTTTGTACAAGCTTCAGAAAAGGGGGCAGTTTGTGGTAGGTCCCATCTCAAGTTGGTTATTATTGTAATTATCCCTAAAAAGTGAATACGAGAACATACTTTTGCATGCATAACTGTCGAATTAATTACTACAGATGATGCAAGCACATTTTTTGAAAATATAACATAGTGAAGCAGCTCCGGGTTCAACAAACTCTCTGACTGATCAACATCAACAGGAGAAGTTTTGAAATACTCCACAGTTAGTCGCATTGAAAGACAATGAAGACTCTTTGGTGTTGTTTGGACTGCAAGTTGGTAAAGAAAAGCACTCTGCTTCATATGAAAGTTGGCTTCATCTTCTGTCAGATCAACTAGTTGTCTTAACTTTTTATCAACATTGTTACAATCCACAATAGCTGCTTTTGCTTTGGTAATTGTAGCTTCCATCTTCTGCAGCTTCTTATCAACCCTGACAACACCCATAATTTTATTTTTAGTCTATAAAATTTGAAACGTGAACATACAATATATATATATAGTACTATACAATTAAATTCATATTAATACTTATATCAACTAGCAAGAGTGTAACCCTTTAATTCCATCCATCTATAAATTAACATGTCATGTCATTTGCAAGTAATAAAGAGAAAGACTCGTGGCTACTTTATCCCATTTTTCCATTATTTGAGGTCCATTTTCTTGTCTTCTAAGATCAAATAAATGAGACCCATTATCACATTTCCGTTGTCCTCACACCAAACAAATGAGAAACCAAACTAATAATGTTAACTGGCCATATCAAATTCGACCAGATTAACTACACAAAGGTAGTATCTTTTTGTTTGAAGTATATAATATATTTATGGCAAATAACTTACGCACAGTCCTCATGTTTGGTAAGCTTTGACCCCTTGACCTCCTATGAGGTTGGGCTCTACCAGTAACCCAAGTACCGCTGGGCCAAGACCCTTTGGTAAGGTAATATCTTCCCAAATACCCAGATGATTAAAATCATCTCATGTTTGGCCAGCCAAAAGTGGCGTGCAAACTTCACTCGGATAGTTACCGCTCTTCCCTTTCATAACTTAATCACACGTTTGAGCCCATCAACTTACTCTATGAGTGCCTTCATCTAAAATCAAGTTAATATCCTCCATAGGGTTTTTCTAGAGGTAGAGTCCAAATACAAACAGGTTAAATTGATTGATGATCCATCATCATACCCGCAATATGAATTTGTGGAAGAAGACAATAGATCTCTACATGCTTGGTTGTCTCCTGAGGACTCCATTCATGTCTACATAAATTGCCAAGTTATCAGAATATAGTTTCATTAGTTTGTCAGACAGGAACAGTGCCCAACTCATTTAGTACGTGGTTCAAGTATTTCATACATGACATCTGTGATATTTAGATTCTGGCCTAGATTGAGAGGCCATCAGTTTTTTCCTATTGCTCCAAAAGAGAAGGCATTCCACCAATGAAGACATAGTAACAGTCACAAACCTCCAGGTAATACAGCATACCGCTTAATCTAGAAACATGCACGTACATTGCATCACTCAGTTGTAAAAGTTTCCATCCCCTCCAAAATGATGATCTGGAGATAGGATACCTCACAAGGGAATCCCCAAAGATACAACAGCTCAAGACATTGAGAATAACATTTTCATAGCAGGCGAAAGGCGCAGACATAATTTGATTGATTACACATCTCTTGCAAATTTATGGGAAATACTATGGTTGTCTACGGCAGATGAAGGAAAACATGAATGAAAGGAATTAGCATTATTTAGGATCATGAGTTACCAAGGGAATACCTAAATATATAATGTACCAGACTGGATAACTGTTTGCCAAAAAGGAGTCGAGTGACCTCTAACCTTTAGGGGTGACCCAATTGACAGTAGCATTTCTTATCTAAATAAAGTAACTTAGAGTAGCAGTTTAACTACTTGTAGATACACCATGATCAATCACCTAAAGTCAAATCTTATTATGTGAAAGTCCAGTCTAGCACTTCATTTATATCAATTGACAAGAATAATCAAAAAGGGAAACTGTTGTATATATAAGAATATTTAAATCTAATACGTCTATAAGCTAGCTACTCAAAGAAGGGAAAGTGTCATCACAGCGCAAGGGCAAAATGTCTAGGCTATGAGGGTTGTGGACGAGTTCAAAAGGGAAGTCGCTCGGCAACCATAAATACTTCTTAGTTGAAAGATACAGGTAAATAGTGAAAAAGCACTCTTCCAGACATGAGGTTGCAGATAAAAATATTGGACAAAAATTGATCAACAGATTACGGTGTAAAGGACTTACATATATGATATGGTCTAGGGAGTTAAACAATGTTATTGACGAGTCTTCTCACAGTATAACTTTTTGCTGCTGTTTTAAATTATACCAGCTGCTACAAATGTTATAAATTTGCTATAATCAACTATGTTTCTTCGCTTATCTTCCTTTAGAAGTTTTTCAGGAGTCATTTCACATCCTTCTTTTCATTCAGTTTGTATTATTTATTTATGTCATTCCAATGTGTGATAGTAGCAGAGCTAGTGTTTAGAGGGAGTGGGTTTAAAGGGAGAAGGAAGACCACAGAGAGAATGAAGAATGGAGTCTTAGGACAATATTTCTCTGTCTTTTTCATTCCTATCTCATCATTACATAAATGGTCACTATGGTACCAGAGGTTGTCAGAGTCATTGACACCTCATCCTTTATTCTTCCTAGCAATTTTATTCTGACAAGTAAGATTGCCCTCGTTTTCAGAAATTGCCTTGTCTTCAAGGTGGAAGTTGGAGAAATCGTGTTGAGAATCCTGCAGATGTTCCCATGGAGTATCATGTGATGCTTGATCCTCCCATCATACAACATCCAAGTGGTTGAATTTGAATTTGGGTAGCCATTCTGGATGATGGTTTCTATCCAAAATTTCGGCTGAAAGAAGCAATGGTTGAGCACCAATTATATCCTTCACCAATGGCGTTGGCTGCGCTAGTGGATCACCAACATACTTTTTGTTGAGAAAAGCATGGAAGACAGCATGGAGGCAAGCATCATGATGGAGGTGAAGTTTATAAGAATTGTGCCAATTCAATTCACAACTTGGGATGGCTTGTAGAACTTGGGGATAATTTGTTGAACTTCTGTGCCTAAAGTGGGTTTACGATAGGGTTGCAACTTAAGCCTATCGTCTGGTTGAAATTCAATGTTAGTGTGATTACGGTTGACCTCAAATCACATGCAAAATTGGGCATGTGGAAGATGAGTTTTGAGACATTGGAGAAGCTCAGTTTAATGAGATAACTGACTGTCCAGGGTTGCGATTGGTGGAATTAATGAGGTAATTTAAGAGCAAAGGTGGTGGATGGTCATGGACAAAGTCATCCAAGTTATGCAGTGTCAAGAAGCACTGTAACACGACTCTGCACAAGGCAGGCGATGCAGCCATGTTGTGGGTTTTTCAACAACAATGCAACAGAGACACTGTTCAAGGTAAAGGTTGCGGACTTCTGTCTAACCATCCTTTTGTAAAGGCAGGCGCTGCTCATGACCAAAAGTTCCATTGAAGTTGAAGAGTGCTTGACAAAACAAACTCATAGAGATAAAGTCATGGTCGGAAATAATTGTGGCGGGCTGTGGGAATTCCATGGAGGCCGACAATGTCTTGGATGAAGTGGTGGTGACTTAGGTTGCAGGGTAAGAGGTTGGTAAGGCTGAGAAATAGGCATGTTTAAAGAAAAAATTCCATTAATGTAGGGCCACTGAACTTGCCGTTGCTGGTGTGTAAATGGGTTCTAATTTCAAAGATGGCCACCAGATATGATGTACTGTATGTGATCTCAAGGTTGAGGGACACATTTTATAAGGTCTGTCGATGGCTGGTGGTTTTTTTAAAAGAGAGGTAAGCATCAAGAAGGGCAACAATGCGTTTCAACACGGCATGAAGGTGGTAGAACTCACGATTTTGATTGTCTGTATAGGGCATCGGCAGCAGAATTGTCATGGCTAGATTTGGGGCTCGAATGGTTGGGTACTTGGGTGAAATCAGGTAAAGCTAGAACAACGGTTTGCAATAAGAGTATCATGAGGACAAAGAATGCCTTTTGCGTCTCTGGTTTCTACATAAAGCCTTGCAACACATTTTGTTTTTCGGAAGTGGGATACTTGTAAGGCGGATATTAATAGATTTTGTGTTTGGTTTACAAAGAATTATGTGATTCTTGTCTCGGTTGGGTGGTAGGCCATTTGGGAGAAAACAATAGTTATTAAGGGTCATGATCAAGGTGTGTTGGTGAGTTGATCAACAAAGAAGGTGGGGCTGGTAGATGTGTAATGAAAGAGATAGGGGGCAGAACAAGTAAATAGCATTGAGTCTACATAAGGGGCAGAACAAGGAAATAAAGTTGGTATCCACATGCCTATTTAATTGTTAGCTGACGCTTGTTGAAATTATGGACTCTTAAGGGTCTTTAGGTGAACTCTTCGACCATAGGAGTCGAATCTCATATTCAGGCATGATGATAAATAACTATAGGACAAAAATGACTAACCATTACACTCAAAGCACAATGTGTACATTGTAAGAAGCAAGTAGAAGCAGCCAAGCAGGTCAATAATAAATAAAATAACTAGTTCCCATCTAGATGCTAGTGTCCATGCAATGGCCCTCACACCCAAAAGGGTCACCATTGCCCATTGTCACAAGTAATGACGGAAAGGTTAGACCAAGGGAAAAAAAACATGTGCCACTTGAGGTAGCGAGTGAAGCGTCCATCAATGAAGACAACCATAGGTTTCCCATGGAACTTGGAACTGCCATGTCAAGGCATGAAGGGAAATTATGGGCAGTGGTTCAGTAGACAATAGCAGCGAGAGAATTGTTGTGTTAAGGATGGTTTCGGGGATAGATTCTTGGGATTTGGTTAACGGTGAGGCACTGAAATTATGGAGGTTTCTAACGATGCCCAGGAACAAAGTGCTCATTGCAATTGAAAGAGAGGCCTTTGGCCCTTCTTTCAGCTACTTTAGCTGGGGATAAGCACTTAATGTCATTGAACAAGGTGGTGTGAGGGTATCATAGACCAGAGGTCAAAAGTATGGGGGTAGGTGTGGCAAAAAGTTTCTTTGACCAAACGGACCATAGCAACAGCATCCAGAAGAGTAAATCTGGAAGCAATTGAAAAGGTCTGAGTTGCTCAAGACAAGGGTCTTGGTCAAGATGGTTATGAAATCAGAGATGTAATTGGAGAGTTACGTTTGCTTAAGATTGAAAAAATGAACCTTGCAGCTATGATAGCAGAGTGACCAAAATGTATTTCCAGCGCTAAACAAAATGGTCCCATGTGGAAAGCGATAGTGTTTAACATCCATGAAACAAGTAGAAAGCCAAACACCCTTGTCAAAGAAGGCTATGTGGGGTTTGGTGATGGTCAAAAAAATCCTGCAACCTAGAAAATCCAGTATAAATTTTTAGCCTCAGTGAATAAAGGAATTTCTAGTTTATGAGGCCAAGGTTGCATTGGAGCATTAGCAGACAATAAGAGTTGAACCTTAGGTGGGGATAATGGTGGAACTGGACAAAACAGAGGTGGGTTACGCCTCAAATCTCGATCTTGAACTGTTAGGTGGTTAAATGTTATGTTGTTGAAGAATCTGAACTTCAAAGGTTGATAATCCTTGGAGAAAAAGTACATACTACATATTTTGTAAAACTACTTTTTTCATAAGCTGTGTATATTGGTATGTTTTACCCCTTTTTAGTTGGAAAGCAAATTACGTATTTTAAGTGATTTAACGTAACTTACCATTTTATAAAAGTTCTTTAACTGTACATTTTAGAGCTATTAGCCGGTTGGCTGGCCCAGCCCGTTTGTTAGGACAAGTATGGGCAAGTTATCAAGCCCGCAGAAACTGGCTTGGTCTGCTAAATTAGGATCGTTGGACAAGAAAAATATGTTAGGCCCCGCCTAAGCCAGCAAATGATGACCTCTAGTGCCGGTTAATGTAGTATGGGTGTTGTCTATGGATTGTTGGATGGAAAGAAAGCTGAACCATCTTTTTTTTTGGAAGGGTGTCTGGGCCAAAGCCCGACTAATCCCCGGCAATTTTGGGGGCTAAACATGGCCCCACTTAAATGTCCCCAGGCATGCGCACGGGAAGGTTCGAACTCGGTTAGGGCGCTATGAACCCCCCGAGCGATAACCAATCCGCCACAGCTCTGGAAGACAAGCTGAACCATCTTAGTGAAGGGTTCCCGAATGTTGTTGAACAATGGAAGATATGGCCATAAACTCTTCAGCCAGGAGGTCATCAATGAACGCACTAACTGATGCACGAACAGTAGCACAAATAGAATTCAGAGGGAGATGAAGTTTGGATGGGGGAGTAGAGCAAATGGTGAATAAAAAGGGTTTTTAGAATAATATTTCTCTGTTTTTTAATTCCTTTCATTTCATTACATATATAGCCTCATTGGTACAAAAGGTTGCAACAATCATTGACCAGTTCGTCATATGCCGATCTAAGTTTCACAGTCTTGATGGTATGTGCTTAATTCTCAAAATTTCCTTGTTGGCAGAACATATTCCACCTCATAACTCCTTGCAATCTCATTCTTACATGCAACAGATTGAGTTGGTTAATGCATCAAAAGTGACACACCAACTGACTAATCAACGTTCAGAACTATCTACAACCATTCAAAATATAGTGAGATGGCCACCAAGTGTTACAGATATTTTTTTAGTCACTCTACCTGTCTACCACAGTTTTCAAGACAATCATGTATATAATTTCATGTGTTTGTTCATGGATGCACAAGAAAGATTGCATGCCTTTAACACAAAGCCCATAATGTAATCAGATAAGACAAGATCTTGGAAAAGATAAGCACTTGTGTATTTTCTATGTATGCATGGGGGTATTGCTAAGTCTTTCAATACACAAAATGGAGCAACTCAATAACAAGAGGGGAAGTATGGTAAAAAGAAACATTAAATATACTCTTAAGCAATAAAGTGATGTGAAACATACTTGGGTGGAAAATAATATATATAAATATTATATAATTCAAAAAGAACTTACTCAGGTGGAAGATCTCTATCAGAGGAACTTTCACTGAGGATACGCTCAAACTCTTGAATATTTTGCTTCATTTCATGCGAGAATTGGTCAAGAGCTGGAAGCTTTGCAATACTGGGATAGTAAGCTCGAGCCACATATAGCTGGTCCTTCATTTTCTTTACTATAAAATCTTTCATTTTCTCCCTGTGTTCTTGACGCCATAAACAATAGCTCCCAAATTTTAGTTCACACATTTTTTGACTCTCACCAATGCTTTGATTAGTTTTGGCGACTCCAGCCGATGAACTGACTCCAACATCCTGGATAATAAAGTTTATTAAAACATATACATTTAGTGTAAATTCAAATAGCACTATGATAACCCTTAAAATCATCAAGAAACAATTCATACATGTCTTTTTGGAGGTGGCTTTAGTTCTTGTATAGGCACAGGCAAACCTGCAATTATTTCAAAGACGAAGAAGCTCGTAACAGGCATTAACTGCAGTATACATCTTTGGAAAGCCTTGAAGAATTAAATTAACTTGAAGCAGTAAAATGACTTCAAATAATACACTATAGGAACAAATATCTACCAGTGGTTTTGTTCTCAGCTTCCTTGACAGAGTTCTTTCTAAAATCCTGACAGAAAGAGCATGCATGATGGTGAGATAAACAACTTAACATCTCCAGGTCCTATTCTGAACTAAAACATATAATATCTGGAAAGAAGTGTTTATTATGCTTACAGATCAATCACATAGAAATCTAAAAGCATGAGGTCAAAAATTTGATTAATGGAGGTTGGGAATCACAGGGTTTTAAACTAATGCATTATCATTTAGTTTAAAGATCATTCCTGATTAGAGTACATAAGTAGCCAAATATGATTTACCATATACCAACCATATCAAAGCCAAAGGGATGCTAAAACCCCTACACTGTATAAAACCAATAGCAAGCAGATCCACTGCATAAGCACATGAGTGTTAAGACATGCAAAGTCCAAACACTAACATGCAACAGAGAGAGGGCAA
This sequence comes from Carthamus tinctorius, assembly GCA_001633085.1. NCBI lineage: Eukaryota > Viridiplantae > Streptophyta > Magnoliopsida > Asterales > Asteraceae > Carthamus > Carthamus tinctorius. Next base: position 27,220 of record LUCG01245043.1, read on the forward strand.
GTGTGGCACAAGCTATGCAGTTATAGTGGTGAAAATTCAATTTAGCGGTCACGACCGAGATTGAAAATTGCGGTTTTAGCGGTGATATCTCGGTCCAAAAATAGCGGCACTTAGAATTATATATATGCATAC
>LUCG01245095.1:0-18448 GCA_001633085.1 Carthamus tinctorius
CATCTTATAAACCAAACCAAACAAACATAGTATATCCCTTCCGGAGGTAAGGCCGGAGGTAAAATGTATGCCTTCGACATACCTAACCACTACCCTAAAAAGTAGGGCAGCTGTTTCCAGGAAGACCCCTGGCTAGTGAAAAGTGTGTGGAAGATAGAAATACAAATATGCTAAAAATTCAAAAGCTAGATATGAGCAAACAACAGCCATATACAATGAGAGAGAGAGGGGGGGAGGGAGGGAGAGAGTGGTATGCTAAATTTTGAGAAACTAATTATCAGTAAGCAACAATAATGTTCAAACAAACTTCGTGTCGCAGTATCACTTATAACACTTGTTTCCCAACACACATATCTAAACGTACAACTACGAAATTGTGACAAAGGAGAAATAACACGTTTGAACAAGAAGCTTGATGGGGCACTAAAGAATCACAGACCTGAAGTTCATGCTCATTAAACATGTCAATCCAATCTTTCTGTATAAGCTGTTGAAATCCTCTTAAGAAATGAGAACTTTGTTGACGTATCTGAAAACAGATGATGCATAATTTTACAAGTCCGTATAACAGAAGACGGAAACAACATCAAATGTTTAAAAAGAGGGGGGAAAGGGACTAAAACCTGAGTATTCAGGCGGTGATTGGCAACAAGATGAATAAAAGTGATAACGTTATCATTCACAACCCGTATATTCTTTCCACCTGGGATCAGCTCTTCTGATGTTTGCTCCCCAAATTCATTATTAACAATAACAAAGTACAACTCTAACTCTGACAAGTCACCTTCATAGCGCTGCCGATGACATCCAGAAAAAATAGAATAAGTAAGTTCACATAAAATAATCAATATCGGAAGTCACATGGTTAGAGAAAATTATTCTTTCGTGTAGGGGACAGGTCTGTATACATTCCCCTACTTCCAAGTGAAATATACAGAGTTCGTTAGGTTCAGTTCTATGGAAAGAGAAAAAGGTGCAGACTACGAGTGTATTGAAGCTGGTCTCAATTTTTACATCAAAACCAAAATTTTCCGTTTAAAGCTAGACACATTTAAGTATTCAGTCCCATGACATAAACAATAACCACAGAAACACCAAAAAAAGGATAGAGCATGTAGAATATGAAGATTCTTATCAGCTACTGACATTGTGCTAATTGGATTGGTGAGAAAGAAATCACAAAGGGGAGAAGAAATTTCCCAAATCGCCGCTCTGAATTACAGCAGCCATTTCTTTTCTTTTTCTTTAGGTCGATAGACAAATAAGGGGGTAACTTTGCATTTAACAAGAGGCAATTAGTCCAAGAACCTAAACCATATAATTCCCAGATAAGAGTGGTTTGAGGATCAAGTATGCCAGGTATACATACATACATACATATATATATATATATATATATATATTCAACTCAACTACACCAATACATCAAACTAGTACTTCAATAGTTCAATGTCACAGCCTTGGAGTGCAATCAAATAAAGCTGGATCCTTTTCAATTCCCATATTAGATATAGGCAAAAACAATGTTTTACAAGATCTTAGATCTCTTTTCTCATATGACGTTATCGTTTAGTTACAAATTTCACTGAGTTATTACACAGGGATGAAGGTAAAAAATAAATAAACCAACAAACCTTTAGAAAGATAAGGTGCCGGTATAATTCTGGATCCAAGGAAGGCAAATCATTCAAATAGTTGTGCCTGAAAGGAGATGCTAATTAGAATATGTATTATAATGCACATAAAAAATAAAAAGCATGACATGAAGATGTTCATATAAAATTTAGCACATGAATTAAGTAAACAATTTCAAGGACCATATGAGCAGCTGATCACAGTGGCATATATGCAGGCACACATGCATGCATGTCGTAAATAGCAGTCTCGGTAATTCGGATCACAATAGCAAGGTTTACTTCTGAAGCTACATTTTACAGACCCCAAACAACAATGAAACTATTTAATCTTTATCACTAGTTAACATCGTTTAGGATTTAGGTATGCATATTTCTTTTTCAAGAGACAATGTATTGACCATCCATGACCAAAAGTCGCATTTGTAACATGTGCAAATTGCTACAAAATGTAATCATAGTATTTATATCAACATATAAGTTCAAATTTGCAACCCCCCTAGACAACTAACATAAAAGTGTGTAAAAGTAATGAATCATGGTATCTTACTTAAACATCAACGACATCAAGAAGAACTAAGGATATATTTTCATATGTTAAACTCATACAAAAAGAAGCTCAAATCTTCCGTGACAATAATAAGGGTACAAAAAAACTTCATGCAAAAGGCATCCTAATATCTGACTACCTTCCAGAAAGATGCCTGACATCAGTCAGCCTATATAATCTAACTGTTCTCTTCTGCTATTTTTGGTCCAAATGGAACAGAGAATAACTATTAAATGCTACAAACTTGTTTAATCCGTTAGCAAAGTGTACAACTAACCACCTTTGTTAAGTGGTTGTCCCAAATGTAGTTACCATGAGTAGATAAACGCTCCAAGGAAATAAGTAAAGGCTACCTTGGAGAACTTACTTTTGCTTTAGTTTGCTCAAGAAAAAAGTTGCAAATGGTATATCAACAAGAATCCCTTCGAACATAGCCTACAGCATCGGTAAAAATAGAAATAGATCATCATAAGTTCCATAGCAAATATAAGTTGATTGAAGTGCAAATGAATTACTTAAGTTCATATGGAATGATTTGAAAGTGAGGCGAACAACAAATAGAGTTACTACAATGTGCTCCCAAGATGATACTCGGTGTTAATCCAGGCCAAGCTAAAAAATAAGCTACTCCTACGCTTTATTCAGGTCTAATTGCCATCAGAATAACCTGCTAACATCCTAGTTATGGTTAAATCATTAAAGTCAGCTGGAGCGTTAAATCAATTCTGAAGGTACACAATGTCAAAAGAGATCCAAAGGTATTTTCTGAAAGCTGGGCTAAGGTTTCACTCATAGAAAATAACCTATTGGCAGTACATGGTTTATTCCACATCGACCAATTATGCCATTCTGCATATCCAGGCCGAATAACACTTTTCTTCTTTCTCCCTTTACTGCTACGTGAATAAATTGCACTTATTCATACAATAGAAGAATAATTATAAACAGAAAATACAAACATTCAACCTAAAATACATGAGATTTAAGAACTTATGCAATTGCCATTTAATGAACACCAAATACACAAAAGAAACCATTCAGAAGGACACCTATCCAATAATCAACAATATAAGAAATCATCAAATCTCAAAGAAAACTAATAGAGGACCCACAATGTAACCAAAAACAGCATGCAGTCTCTCAACACAGCCATACAAATACGTTTTTGTATGCCGTCAAATCATTGTGATGCAGACCAAAAAAACACAAAAGTTAAAGAACACGAAACACACAAAAAGAAGCTGTTCAGAAGGCCACCCATACAATAATCAACAGTATAATATATCACCAATTGTCTAAAAGCCTAATAGAAGATCCACCATGTAACCAAAAAACAGCATGCGCTCTCTCAATACACCCACACAAACATTTTCTACGATGCAGTCGAATCATTCTGGTGAAGACCAAAACTACAGAATTATGCATGCAAGGTCTATATTTATGGTTTTAAAGAGTAAAGTAAGATGCTAAAGCTAAAAGTGCATAAGTAAAAGTGAAAGTACCATAACCCAAACTAAAAGCAGACAGTTTGTTATACCACATGCAACACCTTGGATGAAGCTAAAAAGATTCAGTGATTATGTATATAATAGTAGCATGTGATTACTGATGACAACGACCATTCACCATTCAACAGACATGCACTGGAAACTGTACTTGCATAAGATGATATGTACAATTAATGGCATGTAATTATTAATGATCCAAGGAATAGTAGATAGCAGGTAGTTTCACAAATACAAGCCATACCTTTCCAAGAATAATTCCAAGAAAATGGAAAAACTGTAGATGTTGTTCGTGTATCATTCCTGATCCAGGATTAGGATAAAGCAGGTGGTCGATTGTCTCCTAGGTATATCAAAAACAAAAATTAGAAACTTTATAGATGATAGGTAAACACAAAATGGAAGTGTACGGATTAATTATATTCAAATCGCCCTCAAAACTAATAAAACAATCAGGTATTTTCTATATCAAATTCAAATTATTGAGAACTGCTGCTTCCCAATGAAAATAACAGTGTTTTCAGAAATCTTATATATTTGGCTCTAAAACGTCTTATTGGCTACGCACAATACCTTAAAAGTAAAACCAAACCTCTATATTTGTGTTCAAATTAATCTTTTAAACAATCATAACACAAAAACTAAGTTCCAGGATCTGATACTTGAGAGCATTGGTGCTTTAATCATGTTCCACATGTTAGCCAATCACAAATCAATCATATTATAAATATATTATCTTTAAAAGATTAACGCCTGCCCTCTGTGCTGAATTTTTATTTATGAAAGGAAAATTAGTGCAAGTTTTATCGCTTTGCTTGCAGCATTAGGTTTGTCCATCCTGAGTCTTGTAATTAAGCAGCAATTTTATAAACAAGTAACTATTGTTTGTTTACAGCATAACAACTGACAAAATAAATAAAATGGAAGAACCGAAAGTTGCTAAAAAAGATAATTGAGAAACGGGGCTATGTTCTATAGCAGAAAAAAGGAGATTGCAAAACCTAAAGAAACTATGCTTCTACAGCAGGAATAGAGCTTTTACAACCTTAAATAGTCCATACTGCATATCAAAAGCCGCTCGAGTGATATTCTCCATGAAATCTTTAAAAATCCCACCACCATCAATACCAGCCTCCTCCACTCCAAACTCATTGACAAAAGTAACCCGGATCTACATGAGAAGGCAAGAAAATAACTAGATGCCAGTAACATAATAAAACAAAACCAAGAATGAGACAGGCTTCCTTTCAATTTCAAAGTATATGCATTTATAAAACTCTACCACTCCACGAAGATCCTCTTCTGGTAATGTGCTTAACTGATTAAAAGCATCTTCTAGGATATGGTCTCGCCTTATCTTAAAACTGCTTCGGTTAAAAAGAGAATGAGACCCAGGCCTTTCCTTGATCGCAGCAAGCTGTGACTGTAGAGTTTAATACAAGTATAAATTAGTAACTAAAAATACAAAAACAGTATGAATAGATTGATTCTCTAGCCTTCGAATTTGTTATTGTATGTAATTATTCCCATTCCCAGGATGGATTTACAGTTGTAGAATGATTGACGATGTAAGAAATGGGAATATCTAAGGACCGGATGACATCTATTCAAAAAGAAAATGTAAGAACATTACTTCTAAGATCTGGGGATAAATATAATGTTAACTTGTGATAAATGTAATGTTAACTTGAGAAGGTGTATTACAAGATACAGGAAAATTCTTAAAACCCATGGACCTAAAGAATTTTTTTATGTTGTTTATTGGCATGTTTTTTACCTTATACATTCCCAATTGATCAATACAAGTATTACGCTTTTGAGTCCCACATTTACGCCTACATCCCTACTTTTCTAGACGATCTAACTTTTCCTAGTCAAATAACCACGGATGTAGAATTGTTTTTCGCAATAAATATGATTTTGCGAATTATCCAATTAGAATAGAAGATATAATTGACATGCCAAACAACCTGCATATTGTATCCAAAAGAAAGACTTCCCAACCAACACAAGGTTGAGGAGCCTAGATGCAAGCGAATCACGTCTCTACGGCTTACAAATGCAGCCGATACTATAAGCCTTTGGTTTCTCCCCTTAACAGTGTGAGTGTCTTCCAGAACCTAATAGTTGGGGTACGTAAACAAGTACATGTTGGATAAAAGAGACATTAAGTTATCTAGGTTCAACATTTTTGGCCTAAAGACATCGCACTCCTAAATTTTGCTTATTAGGTAACAGGTATCATTTGTTGGCTAAACATTAGTAGTTTGGAATAAAAACTTCAGCTTACTAGAGTCATGAGTATAACAATCAAAATGTATACCAGGGCCAATTTATGTAAAATATGCTTTGATACCTGCAAACATATAACTGAAATGAAGTTATAACTCACGGTGAATAATTTAACTCTGCTTGTAAAAGGCACCAAGAAAGGAGCTTGTTTAAGTATGTCATACGCCCTTGTGTTTTCAATCATAGCCTGTAGCGGTATGTATCCTTTAGACCAAATATTAAAACTTATTATAACCAATAGGTGAAGCAAGTAAATATTATTACCTGAGAAATAAAGTGATCATTGACACCATCAGCATGAAAGTCGCTTGGGTGTGCAAACTGCCTTCTATTGTTCCAATCTTGCAACTGCAAGGATTTACACAAATCTCAAATCAATCTGAGGAACAATGTGTTTGACAACTGACATCAACTACAATATGCAATGCATAGTCATACCTGGGAAAGTAGTTCAGAAGCCACAACACTAACCCTATATTGAACAAATTCTACACGGTGCTTCTTTAAGGAAAGAGTGTTTGTAGTAAATTTCATTGGTGCCACAGGGTTTAACCAAAGAATCTGCCACAAAGCCTGGAGAAGCAAACAAGCATAATTACTTGCATGGATGATAGATGCCAAGATTGAATTTTGTAGAAAGAATAAAAATACACCCAATATAACATGATTTTTAATTGGAAATCCATTAACCTATTGGCATTTATCAAATTTGTCAGCAGGATTCATGAAATCTTGATAACTACTGGATATGAAATGAAAGAAAAAATATGCAGCTGTCAAATGCTTATTGAGCAAACATTTCTATGTTTTTATCCTAGAGAGGTTTTATGGTAGTCCTTTTTATTAAGCAACAAATTTTGAGCTAGAATAAACCTTCTACCATTCCATTTGAGGCCAATTAATGTTTAGGGCTCTTCTCAGACTAGAGAACATTGGCTAACAAATATCAATATGATCCTCTCGGATTCAACATTACATTATAATGCTGTATATTGACACTTCCAACTTGTAAAAATTAAGATTATGTATAAGATCTTGTGTCTCATGGTTCGGCTGAACCAAATACTTTTTTTGGAAGTAAATATCATTTATCACGAAAAGTGAAAAACTCACACACACTACTCGCCGTTGGTGAGGTTGGAACCCTTGACCCCCAAGAAGGTTGGGCTACTGGATACCGCTGGGCCAATGGCCCTTTAACTGAACTGAATACTGGCAGCTTTCCGTTGGTACATAATATTCTCAATTGGCTTAATACTTCAAATTGTAGAATAGAAACTAAAATCTAGAACTTATAACCTCAATGGTCATATGGAATGGTAGATTAGATGGTAACAAGGAGTACCTGTCTCAGGATAACAATTAATAATCTGATGTCATTTAGTGACAATGGCTTTTCTTGCTCATAGAACTCCTCATTGTCAACAATCATAAGCATGTGCCTGATACAAAAGTTGCAATATACTTATTTTCCTCATGAATTCTTACACCAGCGTACAACTTAAAGATCAAAAAAGAAGATGCACACTTGTACACAGGACAGAAAACTGCCAACGGCAGTAGCCAACCAAATGCATCGCTTGGCAGGTACGGTGATACAGCAGACATGGAGGACCAATTTTGTTTCTCATGGCATCGCCTCATGAAATTCCAGAGTACAGATACCAGCTCTGTTCTATAAGCTAGAACTGTCATGATACGCTCAAGGGGTAAAATGGTGAAAGTCACATGAAGAAAAGAGCATGCCGCAGCAACAGCTGCAGCTTCGTTGTGACTAGAATTATCTTCGCATGAGTCAGCACCAAGTGAAGAGCCTCCGAACAGAACATTTGTCTGCATGGCACGTAGAAATACTTAAGGTTTGAAACAGAAACTGTTGCACGTGTAAATGTACTGGTATGGAATGTCAAAATAGCATACCAGCTGTAAAAGAAAGCGTGGATCTATTGCATTTGAAATCTGCTTTTCCAACTCCTTACTAAGAGGTACTGCTGCTGGTTCATCATCGGTAATCATATCGTCATCACCCAATACTGAATCTGCAGTACATGAACATTTTTGAAACCAGAAACACATTAGAAAACAGCTGATCCAATAATCATCTGTCATAAATGGTGCATAGATGAAATGAACATGAAAAAAGTAGAAACCAAGTAATAGAAGATGATTCCAGTTATATTTAGAGAACATACTTTCTTCTCTACTTCCAGTATTTGATGTTTGGATAGGAGGAAGTACCTCCAGCAATAATGTTGCAACGGTAGCAAAGTCTATGGCCTGATCAAGAAAAGAGAAAGTGGAAAGCATTTACTTTTAAAATTAATATATTAGAATGATGTTCAGCACCTCATCAGCAGTAAAAATCAACAGTTACACTCATGTCCTTTTTGATGTCCTATACAATTCTGCCCTTGCTTGTTTACTCCATCAACATGCATATATATATATATATGTAGTCATGATGGAGCTCCTGAGAAGTTCACACAGAAAACCTATGAAGTTGATGAGTTGGGTTCCGGTGAGCAGTGCCAAATTTGGAGAGAAGCGTGAAAGTGGTTATCAACCGTTGGATGAGAAATGGATGAACATTGGAATGAGATGCACCGCATCAATTCCCTTTTAAGCCGCAATTCATTGGGGGTATTCGATTAAAAGTGATCAACGGTTTAATAGCACTTCTCAAACTTCTCACCAAAAATGGCACTTCTCACATGATCCCATGCCTTAAGTTGATCGATCATATGAAGCGTAACAAGTGAAGTGACTTCCATTCTCTAATATCTATTTACTCGACATGGTTTTAATAAAAAAATTGATTCCCTTAAAATGGGTCCAAAATTGATCATATTTTATTAATTGAAAGGTCATAATAAGGAATCAAGCAAATAGAACACACCTCTATGTAAGGTTAACTGGTCTAGATCAAAACCATGAAATGGGAATGACTGATGCTAAAAAGGGTTGGATCCCCTACAATCTCATTTTGAAATCCCTATCTTCTAGCTTACAAGAAAAATGTATATACACAAACACGTATACCAAGAAAAGAATTCTTAAGAAATTTATGTGCAAACTTGTTCATGCTCTATTGTTTCCATATCTTCGTTTACTCCTTCCATTCACAGCTTGCAGTAAATGAGCTATATTTGTCATTGCAAGTGAAAGACAAATGTGAAACAGCAACAAACTGAAGACTATTCTACAATTGCAGCATTTAATCATAATAAGAGTGCATGGAAATGATCAAAAAGGCAAAAAAAATTGAGAAAAAAATTCATATGAGGTGCACTTAGGCCTCAATCAAAAGACAGAATAGCATGCTTGACTTGCTCCATGAAGTTTGAGATGAATTTATTTGATAAACACGATTATGGATTTATTCTGTAAAGTATATTCAGGGGCTACGGAAAATAGCCCACATAGAATTATCTAAACGAGAAAAGCTCAGCAAACTAATGGAAACACCAATAAACAATTCTCATGAAGTTGTAAAAAACGAATCTTCAACAATCTGCATTAGTTACATGAATTCTTTTTGACACATGGGTCAGATACAAACACCTGCAAAATATACTTATGAAGATGTTGAATTTACGCATTCGCTAGATAAACAAGAGAAACTGTACTACTATGCTAGACAAAGTGATGATAAAGTTCAGATATGCTTCCCTCAAGCTGCCTAATAAATCAAAACTCATTCAGAAGAAAATGTAACTGAGCAGCATAAATATTCTAAATAGTCATTATGCCCCATTGCTAAAGAGAGAAATATATGGGAGTCTGACAGTGAATAGCAAGACTTCCTTACCATATCATATGAACATGCAGGTCGAGTCAAAGCAACTGCAACTGCTTCCAGTAAATTACCAAGAAGGCAAGCATAACCAGGGCATTCGGCTGATATGTCAATAGGTAACACTTTTTCATAACTTTTAGTACATGTTGCCATCTTATTGAGATAATGCTGACACAGCCCCCGCGAAACATAAATCTGGAAATAGAAATAATAATTGCAAAAATATTTCAAGAGCAAACCAAATCAACAGCTATTGACGAGAAAATGAAAGGATTTATATTCAGTATAAAATGAAATCACATTCTAATTTCTGCAACCAGATGTACAATGAAGTGCAAGACTGAGAGCAGATTTAGCTTAATAGCATTCTGCTGAAATGAAGTTAAGATAGCAGAACTTTTAGGACAAACTATTACCTCCTTTAGGTAAGGAAAAATCTGCCACAAAAACGGAATTGTTAGAATTTGTGAGGCAAAACTCCATTGTAGGTCGATATCTCCACAAACACATTGTCCTTGACCGGTATGAGCAATAACTAGGGAAAGAACCCTCTCCATCAAAGATACATTCCCAACACGGCCTTCGGAGTTTAAGCTTTCCTACAAAACAAGACCCACCAACATTTGACATAGGATTAGAATGATAAAATTAGCACATTAGCAAACATAGCACTGTTAAAATTTTCCCGAGTGTCAGACAGAAAATATATAACTCTCAACAAAAATGTCATGTGCTTGTAAGAGACAAGGTCAAATCATAATACACAAGAAAAGTTCACTTAGGTGGTGTTTGGTTTACAAAATGGAATCTGCCGAAATTCGAATCTGTCAAAGGAATTGGAATCTATTGAAATGGAATTTAATCATCTTTAACCACGTGGTTGGTTGGCAGGAATTACAATGGAATTTGTCAAAAGAATTTTTATCCGTCTGTTTGGTTTGTTGAATACAACAGTGGTGGTGAGGTGAGGCGGTAGTGGTGTAAATGGTGGTAGTAGTGGTGCTGGCTATTACTGGAAGGTGGTGACGGTGGCTGTGGTGGTGGGGTGACAGTGACAGTGGTAACAGCTGCTGGTCGCGATGATGGCAATGATGCCAGCGACGGCTAAAGTGCCAGAAGCAACGGTGGCAGCAGCAGCAACAATGGTAGTGGCGATGACGGGGACAGTGGTGACAACCATCGTCGTGGGGTGGGATGGAATGGAATAATAGGTTTTCTTAAAAGATGGGATGAAGGAATCGGAATCCTTGCTAGAACCCAAGGAATTCACATTCCACCATATGTGTAATTCAAATTCCTTACCGAAACTCAAAGAATGAACCGAGCACAAGAATAGAATTTGGTCAATAGAATTGACCATTCCAATTCCTTCAAATTTAGTCAATTCCAACGAACCAAACACCACCTTAATGGTAATACAAAAGCATTAAAGATCCAACAGCAATTCATGTGTTATATGACACTTTAAAACAATATTTCATGCATGGCATCACGTTCTAACTATAATCTACTTTGCATGGCAGCACCTTCTAACTATCAGTCTAACACAATGCACAGATTTTCATTAATTTCTCCACATGGTCTGAGATAAATGGTCCATCAAAAGGAACTTATCTTAACATGATCCTTTATTCAAATATAAAACAGCACTTTGTGTGTTTGCCAAAGAGATCAAATACTTTAAAAAATTATCTTCTCGAGGGACAAATCATTACGACTCATTTAACACAAAAAAAATCAGTTAATTCTCTTAGAATACCTTGGCAGCATTATCTACAAATATCTAATGATCTAGTCCTTTTCAGTTAACCATACAAGAAAAATGAGTTTTGACTGCATTAGAATTGAAAAAGAGCAAGTCCTTATTAAGCATGCATTTACGCTTAATAGATTTCAGAAACATATGGGGAGTAAAAAGAGATGTAAAGCCGAAGGAAAGAGTTACATAGTTAGGCTAAGGATGTGACTGGTAAAGAACTTGCAAAATAATCAAAGTTGATTACTCTTTGATTGGCATAGAGGCAGTGATATAAGCACTCACATATAAACCTAACTAAACTGAACATTATCCCAGCTACGTATGTTTCTGCAACATGAAGTCCAGATAATGATATACAAGTGAACTCATAAGAAAAATATATGATATGTAACTTAGGCACTGAAAAACGATAATCGCCAAATTTTAAACAGCATTTCTCTATGTTAATGAAAATCTCAGGACAACTAAAATGCCTTGGTTGTCAATAGTGTTAATATATTTATATCACATAAGCTTTGTGCAATGCAGCAACATTCAACTCATATAGATGTTTAGAACTAAATGAAATAAGCACAAACTCATGCCCCAACTCTCGAATTAAATTTATTTCGCCAAAAGAGAACACTCTTTTCTATTGTGTAAATTTAAATATAGTTTGAGGAGCACCTCAACTTTTGAATAGTTAATAAGTACAATAGCAAGCCTAGACTAAAAGAATATGCAGGTTTGAAAACATACCTTTCCTGTAATAACAATCTCCCGGAAAATCCTATATATGTTTTGTTGCAAAAGATAGCTGACTATCTTACATGACCATGGAAGCTTGGGATCGATCAACAATGTTGCTGCTTTCAGCAAGACAATTGTTGATGTACTAGAGTCCAAAGATGTTGATAACAGTTGATCCTTTAACTGATATCTGTTCAAAACAATACATAAGAAAGTTTTTGAATGGAATGAAACTATATTTTTACTTCATGGGCTCTGCCTTCTTAAAGCAGGACACATGCAATAACATGTGCAAAATGTTCAAATAAAGGAGCAACTATGGACCTTAAACACAAGGAAACTTCCATAAACATAATAAAAAAGACCACTTCTATATGTGTTTATAGTGAAAATACAGGCACTTGCTCAAATCACACCAAAAGTCCCCTTAAAAATGGTCAAAGAACTAGACCATTAAAGAAACAAGAGACATGCCCTATAAGGAGGTAATAAGGGAATCTACCAGGAGGTGGAGCAGAGTTAGTTAGGTTTTTGATAGTGTTTCACTTTTACCAAAGAGTATGTCTGTTGTTTTCTTTACAAGACTAGCCTTTTGTCCACAATAACTTGGTTAACATGGTTAAGATCTTGTTTAATGTAACATATTAGCTGATTTCTGTGACATACATATCAGAATAGAACTCTAGTTATAATTTATAGCCACCAAACTTCTCATCATCCCTTTGGCTATCATATTAAATATCAACTTGTTAAAACAAGACAAACAAGTTTGCATCTTAAAATCATGATGGCTCATCAAACTTTTGTAGAAAATATAACACATACATTACATATTTTACTTCATCCTAGTACCTATGAGGTGCTGGTTATCTTTCTGCGGAAAATATCTATTATGTTTATGGTCTGAAACGCATAATTTGTTTTCACTTGGTATGGCTAAAGGGCATTTAACTATCATAACAAAATCATTAAGTAACTAAGCTAAAGACCAAGCAAGGAAATATATTAATAAAATCATCACCAAATACATCTGAAGAATGACCTCAATGCTTAGTCAGTAGCATTTCAAACATAACATACTGCATAAGATACACATGAAACAAACCTATTATGGTGTACAGCTTGAATACAGGCATAAGCAAGTTTCTTCACCCTGTAATTCACCAGAGCATCCTTAGATGAATAATCTGGGCCACCAAAGAGGTTTAAAATATCCCCTGCCATACAATAAAGAACTGTGAATACCTAAATATTTTCCCTAACTAAAAGCTGGAGGAATGAGCACATATAGATCGACATCTAACAATGACTATCTTCAGAGGACAGATGAAAAACGCACCACTGTCTTTGGCAAATTGTGAAAGCAAACGGCATGCCTCCACAAGGGTGGAGAAGTCTGAAACATTATGTGGACTAAGAAAATATAGCAAGTCCCGAAGAAAATCTGAATCTGGTCCAAAGCACTGCCTGGGTGTTGAGAAGAACTACAAAAGAGTTAGGTGGCCACAGATTTCCACAAGGTAACTCCAGATAAACAGAAACAGTATAAAGAAACACCTGTCTACTCTTTCACAGTGCTTGCCATAAGTGGTATAAAATTGCTCTCGCACATTACGAAGCTCTGCTTTTACCACTTTTCTTCCTCTAAAGCATTTCTGCAGGAAGAGATTAGTCAAGTTCAGAACATAGAATGCTGTTCAGCAAGTTTCTGTATTTTCACTCCAGAAAGTAACGAGTGCCAGCAAGTGAGAAGAAAATAAAGAAGTCAATTCAAGCTGTTGTGTTTATAATAGTCAACTGTTAGCATAAGAATTCATTAACAAATAAGTCAAAGGAAAAGACCAACAAAAATTATATCGGAATAGCAAAATAGTTATCTTTAGAAGGCCCATCTCTCCATCAGTCCATCATTCTAGAAACAACCTAAGAGATACTGATATCCACAATATATTGGCTCAAAATTGATTGCCACACAATAACGTGGAGCTGATCCAAGAATTGCCAACCTCATTCATGGATCAATGGATAAAAGCAAATCTGCAAATGGGTTGTAAAGAAGCCCAACTCAAAAAGGTCATAACGTTCAATCCACTTGAAGTTAAGAGTCCGTCAAGATATGCACGAAAACCTCAGAACGTGCCAAACCCTTTCTATATGACCAATGTCCAATGGCCATTTGATCCACGTTCTAGGCCCAAATTTCTTCATCTAAGGCTCCGAATCTGGCTTCAAAGACTTTTATGTTATTTTTAATTTTTAATTTATTATGTTTGGTAAGCAGATTATGTGAAACCAGCAGTTCTGATTTTCACGCCTCTATTTAGAATAATATCGATCTCTTTCAATTCTTGGTTTTAAATTTTGAAATTTTGACCAGCCTGTCAAAAATTGTTTTGCCTATAAAAATGCCGTTTTGAATTTGAGGATCATGGTATAATGTTGAAGTTTTCTCTCATATTTGAGTTTTACTCATTTATATTCGTCACATGAAAGCTACAGACTAAGAAGAGAAAAGGGGTATAACAAGGACTTGCATTTCACACATCCTTGTCATCCTAATCAACATTAGAGCTACAAGGCATAAGTTCCTTGGATCTTCCACCATTACCAATTCTTAGATGCTCCGCAAGGAAGCAATGCCTAACGGTTGTCAACATATAAAGGCTTGTCAAAGATCACAAGAATATCCCGCAAATGCTAATGTCACAAAGCCAAACCAAGCAAAGTGAACCTAATAAATCCCACTCAGAGTAGTGTGCAGGGAGGGTAAGATGTACAAACATATCCTCTACCCAAAAGTGTAGAGATGTTTCCTTGACCCCCTAGCTTGCAAAAATAGCTCCTGGCTAAACTCACACAAACGCTATGTAACTATCCCCAAAGACCCCTTAGCCATCGTAGGACTCTTATATTTAGATGTCAGCTCCCTAACCTCCCCCAAACCACCCTCTACTTCTCCAACCCTTTCCTTCATCCACAGTAACCACAAGTCCTCAAACAAAATTAACTACCCTAATCTTGTGTCTCCATAAACCCCTACATGAGTCATGTCTTCAGATATGTCTAAATCCGCCATGTCCAATCCCAGCTTCTCATACCAAGTCCTCCTTGGCTTGTCCCTCCTTGCCAGAGACACCTGCCTCCTACTAACGTGCCCAAACCACCAACGTATTCAGTCTCAATTTATATGTGATAGGCACAACTCCACTCGAAAGACCTCATTCGGTACCCTATGATCCTATCCAACACGGTCCAGCCACAGGTTCATTTGAGCATCCTCGTTTCAACAACTTCCGACTTCTCACGTGTAACACTCTGCCCCACACAACGTAATTGCTCTAATGATTACCGTTCCACAGATAATGTCATGGTCCACCAAATTCCACCTCATGTAAAAGTGATCGAAAATCCTTTGCAGTTGAGAGTTACTGCCTATTCTTAAGTTCATGTGCATAATGCATATACATTATACAACAAGCATAGTTTTGAGCTTATTTTAAATGCTATTGTCATATTCAGACTGATTCGGCAAGCATGTCCCTTTAAGTGTGTGATGCAATCTAAAAAAGAAGTCAATTAGTTACAAATTGCAAAGGATTTACCAAATACAAGACTAGGTTCATCATTTAAATCTTTAATTAGTGTATGGCCTTCCCATGTTGTTGGACTGTCATAACAACTTACAAAGAAAATTATCTACATTGGTAAGACAACCTCGACTTAGCACTATAATCTTCGACCCAATGTTATAAGAAAAGAGAATTTTATAGCTAAACAGGGAAAAAAATTCAACCCGGTTTATGATAATTGATTAGTTAATTGTACAATACCAATAAAAGGGATCTGTTGATTCCTTATGAATACCAAACCCACCGACCCTAGTGTCGTTGATTTTGAAGAATGCCGAAACAATAGCACCACAAGAAAATTTCTTTCATATTAACATTCAAAAACTATCTTCCAATGACAACTAATACCAGCATTATATTGAGACCTTAAAAACTACCAAACTAAGTAAAGAAAAACACCTAAAAAGAGAAAATAAAAAGGAAAAAGATATTACGGAGTTAAAGGGCAATCCATCTACTTGAGAGTTCATATCCTACTCTTATTGTGATTCTATTGTTGTTACGTTGCATCAGTCAACCTGTTCATCAACCATATTCTAAAACAAAGGAAAAAACATTGAATTATCAAATTATCTAGTAAGCCATGAGAAAGGTTCAACAAAAGACAAACAATTGATTGTCTAGTTTACTCCAACCAATACACATAGCAACTCCAGGTTCTGTTGTAAAAGCAACACATGTAGGTTGATTGAGTCATCAAGTTCCCATCGAAGTAGAATCCACTAACGAAAAGCCTTTGTAAACGGAAACAGAGATGCCATAAGCAAAAAGGAGGAGACTCGTAGAATGGTGAAGACAAATAGAGTTTCCCTTGTGTACTTAACATAATAGCATGACTAAATTAACATTACCCATTTAAGAAAGTGAAAGTCAAGAACAGATGACATATTCTGGTGTTCATCCTTGTATCCATACAAGTACCATCAGAAAGCTTTTAGTATTACATTGAAAAGAATGTGTTTCATGTTTTCTAGTTAGCTTTAATATTGAGGAAGAGTTTGTCCCAAAGGCAATGTAATCTCACAAACTAAAAGCAATATATGAATTTGGCAAAGTTGCTATCATGCCAAGGCAAGCCATGGTGGTATTCAAGAGTCCATGAAGTCTGTGAAACTCCACTTCAATGTCAAATAAGTGGTGCTACATGTGAATATATACATATATATACATGTATATATAACTGCATATGTAATGAGACATCTGTATGTGTGTGAATTTCTAAACCTGAATTATGAGAGCAGCTGAGTTTTGCTGACGCATCCATGATCTTTTACTCCTCTCTAACTTGGCTTCCTCCAAAAGTTTCTTTCTATCTCTTTCCTTTGAACTACGACCGCCTAAATCAACCCGTTTCCGATTGGAAGGATCGCCACTGAAGAACATTACTCTCGATGATTAAACCCTGGCCCCTAATTCCGGAAAATAGCTCCAAATACAAAAACCCTTTGATCGATTGAGTCAACTAAACTCTATTCAGCAGTCCATATTCCTATACTTCCACCCCTGTTACGAAAGCCAAATGGGGAAGAAACTCTAGCAACAATAGAAAGAAAGAAAGAAACAAACCCTTTTCGATTGATTGATTGATTTTGCTATTCTGCAGTTATAGCAATCAAAACTTGTATTACTTTCTTTTAACCCTAGAAAACCGATGATGATTCAAAACGAAATGGTTAGATAATTTTGCAATTTGAGAGATGAAATGGGGAAAGAAGGATGAAATTGGGAAAGAGTTTCGAGGGGTTTATAGGTTTTGTTGCATATATCAGGAGAAGGAGAAGAAAGCTCTTCTCTTTTCGTCGGGAGGAAGAAACCAAAAAGATTTTCCAGAAGAGACGATGACGTGGAAAAGTCGTCATTGTCCACCAAACACCATGTTTGGCAAACTAGCCGATGACTGATAAGCTAGCTGATGAATAAAATACGTTTCTTACGTGTCATTGAGACGCCAAGTCTTTCAACCTGAAATCGAATCTTCTCACGAATAGAAGTGACCACCCCCGGCATAGCCATCCAGTTTTCCATATTGGGGCTTCAAGGCATCGTACTAGGATTCGAACACGACTGCTGCTCAAGGAAAATCCCCCACATGGAGGCCGTCTCGAGTCGAACTCCTGACCTCCCCCGTATAGGTCCTATAACCCACGCATCAAGCCAACTGAGCTGGCTATCACTTGCTGATGAATAAAATATGTTTAGCAAAAACTAGCTGATAACGTAGCTTATGACTGTAAAATGATTATAAAAAAAAAGGATACATGTTTAAGAATTAGTAATGTAAAAAAGTAGAAGGATATATTTGGAATAAAAATAATAAAAAGTGTCAATTACAATAAGTCACTAAAACGCTACTCGGAGTAGCTTTTCAAAAAGTTAGTTTATGGTAAATCCAAACATGTACGTGTAACTTATAGGTTGACTAATAAACTAGCTTATAAGCTAACTTATTTTTTACCAAACAATAAGTTTACAATTTGTACTCAAATACATAAAAACTAGTGTTCGGCACCGCGCGTTGCGCGGTGTTGATAAAGTTTTTATAAAATATTGTAGT
>LUCG01245134.1:0-26402 GCA_001633085.1 Carthamus tinctorius
ACGAGGGCATAGGAGCCCTTGCCGGAGCCCGCACAGGGCGTAGCGCAACCCTTGTGAACCCTCACAAGCCCGCAAGGGAGCCCGCGGGCGCTACTCTAAGAGCATCTCCAACAGCTTCTCTAAAATGGGGATTTAAGCCTAAAGGGTGTTGTTGAGGACACCCCCCTCTACCTATAAAATCAATCAAAAACCACCTAGAAGTTTGAAAAATATCATTTTNTTAGAGGGGGGGTGTAATGATCCTTACCCTTTTTCCAAATATGGAGATAACCCCATTAATGATTAGTATTTGAAAGAACCAATAGGAAATCTTGAAAATATGAATTTAAAGAAAAAAACATTTTTTAATGGGTAAATGAAATATTTTATTATTATAATCAATGTTGATTTCTCCAAAATAGAGAAGCTGGTGGAGATGGATGCAATTTTCTTTTAGAGATTTTGAATTTTGATTCTTCATTTTGAAAAAATTATAGGGAAGCTGTTGGAGATGCTCTAAGCCTTAGAGGAAAATGTTGGACTAAAAAATAACTGATTTTTATCTATAAAATTCGTTTAGGAAATCTTCATCTTTGTTTATCGATCGATCATTTAGAAAATATTGACAATTTAATAAAATTCTATGTCTTTTAAGTAAATATCAATAGATCACTCATAAAATCTTTGCATAATGTGTCGTTGATCTCAGTTTCACACCAAAAACCGACCACTAACTTTGTGAATATTTTGTGACGAATCATCCTTTTAGCAATGGATTTCTTAGGAAAACACGAGTAGGTAAAAATATTCCGTTTTGTAGTGTTGATTATATATCAATCTTAGGTTGTTAACCGGAAGACAAATGAGTGCGCAATATACGTGTGCCCAAGTGGTAACATTCATGATGAATAACGAAAATGAACGTTCATGATAATACAACATTATCATGAATGATATATTATTCATGATGAATAACCCCGTAATGGTGTGAGATACATGACATGCTCTCTCTTGTCCCTCGGTTCACAAACCGAGCGGCCTAACCTCTCACCAAAAATTGGCCTTGTTGGTCCAAGTAATGAATCCTATAATGCTCGTCAGTATTGGACCTTGTTGTGTTGCACTCTGCGGATCAAAGGAGATGCGTCACGGTGGTGGGATCGTCCCTCTTTGGCCTCCTAAACTACATAAAATTGAATCCGGTCTCAAACTATTGTGTATCACATTGGTCTCATGTGGGTATCTTAGTTTGTGTTAAGTTCTTGGCAAGGTTCAAAAAAGCATGAGGTGCGGCGTGGTGACGATGTTAAGCCTTAAGCCTTACAATATATGGCGAGGACACGGCGTTTTCTAAGGCGTGATATACGGCGACAAATTTGTATGTCATATATAGAATTATACATATACATATATATATTATATAAATTATTTTAACCAAATAATGGTATTTAAAAGAAGAAAAATCATATAAAATATTATTATAAAAATAGTTTTTGATTGAATATTTAAAATAAAACTTACAAAGATAATTTTACAACTTCATTTTGATCATGAGACCATAATGTTTATGAATTCGTGAAATTGTGGGTGATGAGATTAGATAAATTTATAAATGTGTAAAAATTAAAGTTAGCAACACAAAAGATAAAAAATATAAACAAATAACAAAAATTAATTTTTTAAAGAAAAAAATCACGTCTTACGAGAAACGCACGCCACAACGCGATATGACACGCCTTGAGGCGCCATGGCGTGAGCCATGCCTTACAGAAACGCTATGAGTCATGGCTTACAGAAACGCTATGAGACATTTTGTAACGGCAAAGACGCGTCTTACGCCATATCGCGTCTTTTTGAACACTGATTCTTGGGTATCTCAATGTTGTACGTTGAAATAAGTTTGTTGTTGGAGAGAGGAGAGAGGATGATTACCAAAAATGATATTTATAGAAAGAAAAACTCGAAATAAGAAGATAATGATCATTTCAGATGCAGGCAATGAGACCTAAATATGCTTTTTTTAACGGCAAAGCAGAGATTTAGAAAGCTAGACAGGAGCTTCGGCATGGCCATCAGATATCTCCACCAAGCAAACTCAAGAAGAACGGTTAAATCAATAGCAATTGAATAAAAAATACAAGTAGTTAAAAATAAATAATCGGCATTAAACACACAAACACTTTTCATTGTTCCGATCTATAATAGAATACTTTTATTTATTTATTTATTTTTGTTCTAAACATACTTTAGGAACTACTTAAATCATAAAGCATACATCTATTAATTTGTTAAACTGTTTTTTATGTAATTAATTAAAATAATTTGATATTGGAGTCATCTCATAAACTCTTTTTGACTCAATCCAAAAAAGAAAATTCATCAAGTACAAACATGAATATTCAAAAATTTGCAAAAAGAAGCATTAATTTTTTGATGTGGGTTTTAGACAACATATTTTTAAAAGTGGCAAGTGACCCTCCATTTGAAAAAAAAATAAAAATTAAGTGGGTTTTGTCATTTGAAAAAAGATAATAAAAAACCAAAGAATATTCATTTTGTCTACCTGGTCGTTTTTTCAATTTTTACTTTGTTTATCTAAAAATAATATAAAATTTAATATAATACATATAATTTTCTATAAGTTGATATAATAGATTATGTAAAATACCCTCCGTTACTAACTAAATGAGAAAAATTGTAAATCATAAAGATATCTTTAATAGACAAATTGATATATGATATATATAGAAAATTATATGTATTATATTGATTTAGGAAAAAAAAAACGATATTGCCATTGGGGGTAACACCTATATTGGCATTTTTTTCTAATTTTTTTTATTTGTTAAAAAGGGTTTTTTGTTGGATGAAAGCCGCGGGCTTGTGAGCTCGAGTAAACGCCCGGCCCCAACACCCTTCGAGGTCGTAACAACTTTGGGCTCAACCAGTGGCCAACACCCGAAGCCTGATTTAGGGCCCGTACCTGTGGTACGCTTGGCCTTATCAAACATCAGCCTTTTCCTTAAAAAACTTTTTAATTCCAATGCTAATAAGTCATTGAAAAAACTTTTTCAAATAGTTAATAACTATACCATTGGAGACGCTCTAAGAAATATCACATTTAATTTTGTGCCACTTCTACAAGATTCGTCATTACGATAAACTTGCTGCAAATGATCAATTGAATCATAGAATTTCGCTTGTTTTTAATAATATATTAATTTGGTTTTCGGTTTTTCAACCCTTCTAACTGTATAATTAATAATTTGGATCAATCTTGAATAAACAATTTTTAGCACATAGACATCTGAAAAAGGTAAGGAAGGCATGCAAATTAAAGTATCCTTACGGAGATACAGAGATCTAGCATCACTCATTTTAGATGTAAGTTCTAATAATGTGCGTGGAACATAAATCTTTTAAATTTGAAACGATCAAACACACATAAATCATTAAAAAAAACCTTAATTTTGCATTCATTAGCGGTTCAAAATACCTGGTTAATATGTACGACCGAATAAAAAATGATCATAAACTAGATATTTAATTGAAACATCTTTTTTATATGAACATGAAAGGGGTCAATTTAAGTGCTTAATGGTATGGTCAAAGGTTTTTCTATAAAAATTAGATCTTTGAATAAGCAAATTTTGCCTTGCTTAGAGGCGACATTATGTGAACTTTTGCTTTAAATGTAGGGTATCTTGGTCTGGTTTACTTAAGCTTATAAAAGATTTGGATATTAATGTTTAATTTTTATTGATTCAAATATCTCCCCTAGACCTTAATTGGACAACTTTTTAGGGCTTAACCAAATTTAAGTTAAGAACATTTTCACTTTATATATACCCATCAAATTCCAATAACACAAAATATAAAATAGTTTAGATAAAACAAGAAAGGTAGCAACTTGCGAGAAGTGTAAGAAAACACAAATCACATATGATTTTAGAGTAAAATGATCACATGCGATACAGACACGTTGCATAACCAGCCATTGGTTAACTTAAATTTGGAAACGTTGTATTACGGCTGTGTATTTGGCAAATTAGTTGATAAGCTAGCTTATGAATAAATTATATTTGGCAAAAACCAGCTTATGTGAGTATGTAAAAATGACCAAAAAAGGTATCTTGAGATATAATAGTTAATATTATTAAGGGTATATAATTGGAAAAAGCTAAAAAAAAAACTCATGAAACGCTACTCCAACTAGCGTTTCAATAAGCTAAGCTTATGGTCCATCCAAACATATACTAGCTTATTTTTTAAACACAACCTACATATAATTTTACTCTAGAAAACATGCATGCTTAATTTGGTCCTTCTCGTACTTCTTATAAGTTGAGTGACTTCTTGCATTGTTATTCAACTATATAACTTGGTATATATGTATGTAAATCCCACATTTTCTTATAATGTATGTAAATGTTGATGCCCAAATCTTATATAGGATATTGAAAAGTGATATCTGAATATGTCTAATTAACGTCTCTTTGTTTTGAAAAAAAGAAAGAAAGAGGAATTCAATCATGTGAAATTGAAATTGCAAGAGGTTATATTAGGTATTTTAAGAATGAAGGAAGGGCATTCTTGGAAAATGGGAAGTAGAATATTTTGATTTATGTAACATTGTGTTCATGCACTCTAGAAGCCTTAAAAGAAGCTACACCTTGATGAACTTTATCAAACTCCACAATTTTTTCATCTTTAGAGAATTTATAATTATTCTACCAAATGTTTACAGCTAATTAATTATGTATTCATTTACACTCAATTAAACCGGTCTTTTTTCTGCCGTTAAAAAAAATGGATCTTTTTCTTTAATTAGCACAGAAATAATAATATATATGCTAAGTTCCGACTAAAATTGATGACAACGGGCTTGTAGCCTAACGACATTTGAAGTGTTTATAAGGTGTCCCCCTCCCTTGTGGTTGTGGGTTCAAGTCCCGTCGTGGACAGTGGTGTAGACTTAGGAGTAGATTTTAGAGGTAGATTAGTTGGGTGTGTGTGTGTGTAATCTGCCGTTCAAAAAAAACTTATACTTGATGAAATAAAAATTAAGTGCTTACCAGATCTTGACAAAAGTTCGCTAAAAACTCATCTTTCATTGCAAACGGGAGGACAGCTGAGAGCACGACAACTGTCTTATTCGGTCTGAATAATACAAGATTATTCAGACCGGATGTTATTCATTATTCATGGTGAATATTAATACAACATTCAGACCGAATAATACATCAATCAATATTATTCAGTCTGAAACTCTGAATGTTGTATTATTCGCCATAAATAATGCAAAACATTCAGTCTTCAGACTGAATAGGACACTTGATGCATTCTCGATTGACCTCACGTTCGCAATAAAAGGTGAGTTTTCATTTAAAACCGCACCTATATATATCAAGGTTGGGGTTCCTGTGAGAACTGAGAAGAGAAGTTTCGGTAACAAGGGTAGGAGGAATCACAACCTTGGGTCAATAATTTGTTTCCGTAGCGGCTCACTAGTTTTTGGTTGGAATAATGGTGCCTGTTTGCAGTCCAAAAAAGTTACTAATTGAAATCAAAAGAGTTAAGTTACACAAGATACATAGGTTTAATTCCAGTGAGAAGCACAATTCATGTGATCAAGGTCCAAATCTCTTCTTACTTTTAACTCTTTTTCTCGTACAATCCTTTGTCATATCAACTATATGTTTTTTTTTGCGTAATCGTGAATTTCTAGGTCAACTTAGACTAATCCCTTGGTCGACTATGAAATAGCCTTAATTAAGTCATCATAGGTGAACATTCATGGCCACAAGGGCTTTGATAGCGCCTACATTTAAATCAAAAAAGATAAGATTTTTCTGCTACATCCGTCAAGGCTTAATCAATGTGAGGGGTTAGAAATATGATGTTTTAACTTAAAACCCATCTACAATAACATTTAAATAATATGATACTACCACATGACAAACTATTAAATAAATTTAGCTTTAAGTAATGAAATGAGTAACAAGGTATAATCATAATTAGTAAATAGAAACTTTGT
Organism: Carthamus tinctorius; assembly: GCA_001633085.1. Taxonomy (NCBI): domain Eukaryota; kingdom Viridiplantae; phylum Streptophyta; class Magnoliopsida; order Asterales; family Asteraceae; genus Carthamus; species Carthamus tinctorius. Next base: position 6,017 of record LUCG01245134.1, read on the forward strand.
TAGATGTTTTATAAATTGTATAAGTCCCATTGTTCAAGGGAAGAATATTAAAAAGAGAAAGGTTGGGTTAGCTTCAGCTTCAACTACAGCTGCCCGAATCTCTCGAATTTCGAGGCCTTTTTGCATGTATATATATAAACCCTCACCATCACCCTCCACCACCATATTCAGGAATCCCTCAAAAGAAACACACTCTTCCCATCCATCACAAGGTAACACCAAAAACCCTAATCAATAGTATATATATATACACACACATATATTGTACTTGAAGTATATCTATCTATCTATCTATCTACATATATCTCTAACATAACCATTTGGTTTGTTTGTTTGTTTGTTTGTTAGAGATTAAGATCATGAGCAGGCCAGGAGATTGGAATTGCAGGTCATGCCAGCACTTGAACTTCCAGAGGAGGGATTCTTGCCAAAGATGTGGGGAGCCCAAACATGGTGGTTTTGGAGGTAGAGGAAGTATCAACCCTTCCGCATTCGGGTTCACCGCAGGCCCGGATGTCAGGCCTGGAGACTGGTACTGCAATGTTGGCAACTGTGGTGCTCACAACTTCGCTAGCCGCTCCAGCTGCTTCAAGTGTGGTGCTTTCAAGGATGACTTGGCCTCTGCTGGTGGTGGTGGTGGTGGTTTCGACGGTGATATGTCTCGTGGGAGGGGTTTCGGGTTTGGTAGCGGAAGTGGTGGTGCTGGCGGTGGCAGCAGCCGCTCGGGGTGGAAGTCCGGTGACTGGATATGCAGCAGGTAATCTTGATCTAGTACACACCTTAGTTAATTTTGGTATATATGTATGTCTCTTCATTCTTGATTTCTTAGGAAACCCTACTTGGTTCTCCTTGTACTTCATGCATATCAAAGGACGTACTCATGCATGAAATAAACAAGTTCTTAATTTCCTCTTGATTGGGATCCCTAATGATGCAAGATTAGTTATGTAGTCACTGAATAAATTTTGCCTTTTGCTGTCCAAGAAAAAAGTTAAGGTCACACTTTATGCGAAAATCGTTGCTAGCTAGCTATTTTCGGGTTAAACTAAAACACTAACTACATTTAAAGGCCTCCACTTGTTTGCCATGCATTTTCCTCAGATTCTTATGTCATTTAGGATCTCACCAATGCCATCCAGACATTATGAAAATGAGCTTAATTACTGCTAGAAAACATGCCAAATAAAGTTCATGGGCATGACTGAAGTTATAAATGTATCTCTCATTTGTCTATATATATAGCATATATATAACTTGATTTTTGCAGGCCTGGCTGCAATGAGCACAACTTTGCTAGCAGAATGGAGTGTTTTAGATGCAATGCACCTCGGGAATCCGGTAGCAAGGCTTCCTATTAAGTCAAGTTGTCGCATTTTCAGTTCCGGGTAAGGCCCTATCTTTTTTTTCTTTCCAATATCGATATTAATTTTAGAAAAAGAAAACAACATATGCTAATATAAATCTGTTCATATGGATGTAATGTTTCAGGTATCATGAATTTGCTATCTACAGAAGAGGAAGAGAGAGATAATGAACGATTTATCAGACAGAATCAAGAAAAAAAAAGAGCATCCAGTTGATAGGATATTCTAAACTGACCCCTTTTTGCCCATATCATATGCAATCCCTATCTTTGATTTTCTCCTTTTGTTTTTGTTTATTTTTTTAATTTCAATAGTAGCGATCGTTCAATCTGCTAGGAAGTTTAGGTGAATTATGGTTAATTTTAATTGCTACAACTCATGTTTTATGGCTGATTAATCCCTCATTTTGTGAGTGTTTTCCTTGAGATCATGTTGTTTGGGGATGGGGGTTCTGTCTAATATTATGTGTTCCTTTTGCTTTTCATTTGCTATTACTTAGAAAAGCTACACTACTATCTTGAATAAAGAAAATGATACCCTTTTCAGTTCTATGATTAAATTTTCATAAATTACCAACTGGTGTATGCTAATTAAAGTTCTAAATCCTAGTGCAAGTACAGGAAGTAGCTAAATGTAATTATTAGACCCTTTTTGGTGGCAGCATATATCACACCTTTGTTCCCAAATCTTTGACTAAGGATTTCCGTTAAGAGTAATTAACGTTCTTTAAAATGATTATGTAAGTTATGCCAAACCAGAAAAATGCAGCATGCAGTCAACGGGCATCGGAAATTTCTTGAGCAACATTACCTATCAAACGAGTACAATATACGGGGGCTAAAGATAGAAAACACAAATCACAATGCTATACAATGAGTATAATGATGGAGTTAATATCTTTTTCTTGAATAGGAAAATGGGTGATTTTGGTCCCTGAACTCTAAGGTATTATCACCTAGGAACACAGTACCGCTTGTGACGATGATGGAGTTCATTGATAAATAGTACTGCATAGAACCCAATATCATGCTACTGGGGTCGAATCCCTTTACGGATGTCATTTTGTGTCTAAAGTGATGCAACTATTTTGTTTCTTCAAATTCGTTTAACCGAGCCATGACAGCCATAAACTAACCCATTCTACCTTCATAATTAATATTGCTTAACTTCAATGTCATGGTTCCATGTTCCACTCCTTCCATGTTAAGTTTGACAGTCAAATAAATAACAAGCTAAACTTCTTAATTTCTTGCAAAACATTGCAAAGAAATCATAGCTGGTTAATTAGTAAGAACCAACATGACAACATAGGATTCCTAAGCTTTTTAAGCTTAACATCTTTTCTGTCACCTAGAAATCTGCAATAGTAATGGTCAAAAAGCTAAGACGCACAATTTTATTAATTAGTCTCCTGCTAGACATTATTGTTTAGCTTTTGCCAAGATTCTTATCATCACATTTTATAAAAAGAAGCTTTATGTTTTACCTTAAAATGCTACTTGGTCAAGCAACTCATGTGTCATTATCCTCTTAATGTGGGTGCAATTTGCCACAACAAGATTCTTTTTTTTCCCCTAATCAAAATATCATCTTCATCCTCTCAATCTTGCAATCTACAGTCAGTTGTGTGTATACCATAGAGCAATATTCTATGTGATAAGTCGGAATCAATTAACGAGTCGAGAAAAACTATATATGTTGCTATACCCCCACAATGTCTTCACTAGATAAGGTTACGATTCTATCGCAATTGTGTACACTCAAGTAGCAAGCTGTAATCATGTTGTATAATACTATACAAATGTTGTACTTAATTTATATCTTTAAAGAGGTCCGGGTGAGCGCCACGCACCAAGGCTCTTAAGGGTAGTCTTGTATGAAACCATAATTAAGAGGTGCGTTGTGTTTACATGATTAGAATACGTACGTATGTGATCTTTGGCAGTAAACTTTAATAAATTACCCATTCAGTTCATGGATCTAATCATATAAGCTCATAGAAGGAATACAACACAAGCTTTTGCTCTAAAAGAATAACCAGTGCAACTTTAATCATGATTTGAAATGGTGATATTTCAAGAACTGATGGTCCATTCATTGCCATTAGTTGCTTTATGGGGTGAATTTTATTAAAGGAAGTACTGAAGCATAAAATGATAACAAAGGTAAAGTAATAATAATGTGGAATCTACACATTGCATAAAAGATAAAGAAAAGCCAAGCATTGATAGTTTTCAAAGTTCACTTCCCAAGCTCCTACAGGAGGAAAGTGAATGGAAAGGCCTTTGGACTAGTCTGAGTTTGCTCAAAGGCTATCATGCATGGCATATATATCAGTGTAAAGCAATGCAACCTATAATTACCAGTTACATATGAACTAAAACATTTTACTGCTTGCCAAATTGTATATAATTGGATATATTACATATGATTAATCATATAAGTGTAGTCCAGACTTAATTGTAAATAATTGTTAAATGGACTGTAGATATATTACTTATGTTCAATAAGTATGATAAAAGGAATGGGGTGGTCCCAATTCCCTCTCTCTCTGCAGTATTTTTCTTCCCCAAATTTCTTTCAGGCATTCAAATATCACTAATACTCTAATTACTCTCGGTAATATTCATTGTCTTCTAACAATTCAAGTAAGTATGCTAACTAATTTCTAATGCTTGATAATCATCTGCGAAAAGACAAATGATTGTCATATTGGTCATCATCATAATTATACAATTGACGATGAGTTTTGCAGTGTAATCATAGGTTTATTTCAACATTTGGAACCATAGGTTTAATGGTCATTAAATATTTGATGCTCCTGATGATAAAATGGAGTTAATTGTTCATCGTTTGTGTGTATCGGGAAAACATTATAACCTCAACACTTTGCATGCATTGTTATGCATTGATCAACTTCATCTTATGCAGTCTAACTTGTTTGATTTCCCCATTAAACTGAATGTGAAAAGCTGCTCAACAGCCTAGGAAACCATCCAAATCAACCCCTGATTTTGGCCAAAAATATTTTTGAATTATCCCTGTATCTTGGCAGACATCTGTTTCAATGCAATCGTCAGGAACGTCTAAACCCGGTTAGGGTCTTTAATGTTTTTCAGGATGATGCTCAAGTGTATAGTCGATTATAGTTGCTTGGTTATGTTTCATAAGTGACTTTATTTCAATTGAATATATGACTGATCGAATGTAATATTATATTATTGAAATGAGATGATCAAAATTAATGTGTCTCATTCAGTAGATCATGTCTTAATTTAATGAAATAGAAAACTAAATCTCTATTTTATTAACTGGAAATTCTATCTGAATTAATGATGATTTGTTCTGTTTCTAGCATTATGTTATGGGGTAGCAAGCACATTATGGTGATGAACAACATGACCTTTAAGCTTCTGGGCTGCAGATCTAGAAGGGAATTCTAGCTTGTTCATTTTATTATGGCATCTCTAGGAACAAAAAAGGCAGAAAGCCTGATGTTGCTCACTTGTACAACATCACTCATAACCATTTTTTTTGAACGGCAAATGCATTAAGACAAAAGGGAACCTAGCAAGACGCTAGCCCGGGTACAACGAAAAGATACATCACTCATAACCATAAGGGAAAAGGTGTGAAGGTAAGGGAAATAATTCAAGTGCTTTAATTAGTGCACATAAGGCAAGTTCAAGTAGTGAAAAGCTCTGAGGTACGCCCGAACTGTAGCCTTTATCAAAGAAATTGCTCTATAATGGTTGGATAAGATATAATGTATGTGTTTACATTATATAATCATACCTAATCGTATATACATGCTAAATAAATAGATCTTCAAGTAAAATATTGTTCTTAAGCAAGCAATTACCTTAAAAGAGAACACCTTTCAATGTAATGTCTTTAATGATGGCCTTCATCAAAGCCTAATTCTCTGAGCAAAGAACTTGTTTCCTCTGTAAGCAAGTGTTCTGTTCTAAAAGCTATGCCCCATAGAAGACCCTTCAGCTCCAAAAATCTCTTTTTTCTTCTGCCGTTTCGTGCACATATATAATAATCCCAAGGGCCCCTATTCAACTACTTGAGCACACACCTTAACACTTGTTTCAGATGGCAATTGGTTCAGTAGCTCCTGAAGGACAGCAGTTCATATTTAGTCCATGGGCATATTGCATTCTCTTTTTTGAAAAGCTAAATTTTATTACCACCAATACCCAAAACTACCAACAGCCCATGGGCATATTGCATTCTGCTGAGCCAGATACATCTAAGATGTTGCATACTTTCTTGAAAGAATCCATGGCAACATGTTTCCTATAAATTGGCTTATTGACACAAACACATGTGTCAATAACATTTGCTGCATGGAAACTGTAATGGGATCTAAGTCTCCAACAAATTAGCTGTGCCAAATGACTGAAAACCATGCATGCTTTGCATAAGAAACTCATCATTCAGAAGGTATTTGTCATGGAGTATTAACCAATCTTTTATTGATCAAACCGAAACCCTTCAGAAATCCAGTTAAGTTGTTGATGCTGAAAGGGTACTTGCGACAAGAAAATGGTTCAGCTGTACATGTCTGAATGGCTCCATCATAATAATTAATAAAACAAACTCGCAAATTCACGAGATCTCTACACGGGTATTTCATCAAACAGTTGGTGGGCATGTTCTCCAGAGGTAATTGATATGGGACAAGTATGCCTCGGCCTTTTGGAAAAACAAAAATTCTGAGACTTTTCGGAACTTAAATTTGACGTAAGAGGGTTGAATGATTTCGATTCTTTTCTAATCGATTGAGTGACTTTTTTCGGTTTTTTCGTTGATTTCAAAAAATCTTTTTTTGTTTTTGTTTTTAGGTTGATTACCACGCATGGTTGCACCTTTTTGAGCTTTTGAATATCATATGGTGGAACCGACCCTTCTAAAACAAGATGGTTGCGCCTTTAATAAATGTAAATACTTTTAACCTGTTCAACGGAGAGATAATACGGTGGCACATGCGACGGTATGCCCTTCTATGGATCTGTTTATGAATAGAGGTAAATGATAACATGGGACTTATTCAGGACTTCTTCAAATGTACCACATATTACACATTTTGTCAAGAGGGACCTCCAACGTATAGGCAATTGTCGGAGATCGAAAGAAAGGGCATATGTATTATTTTCCTATTCAAATAATATATATGTTATGTGGTTGGAGCTGAAACAACTTTTGGTGTTAATAGTTCTACTAATTTCGGTTGTTCATTAATGAGTGATTTTTTCACAATTGTCCTTTAGATCTATAACTTTTTGACAAATTTTAGGACACAACTAAATTTGTTAGAAAATGATTTTGTTAAAACACAGACCAGACCACATCTAGTGGTTTGGCTAATTTTTAGACCGGATCGAACTGTTAAAAATGCTAAAAACGATCTGGTTTAACATGGTTCCCGATCAGTTTGAACGGTTCAATGGTTTTTTTTTTATCATTTTCATCTTATTCATCATAACCTTTTGGTCCTTTTCAAATTTATTAGGATTAGAGGCCATCTTTGACCCAATCGAATAGTTATATCTACAAGTTCTTTAAGTTCTAGTTAACGTTAATGATCAATTTTATATGTGATAGTTACATAATGCCAATGGTTGATTCCATTTTTTTCCTAGATCGCAAACAATGTTTAATTGACTTAGGTGGATTTTATTTGAATAAAAAGGTGGGTGCATTTGATGGTTACTCAAAGCATTCACTTAATGAAAAACGTTATAAGAAAACTCACACACACTAAAAATCAGATTATTTTTAGGCAACAAGGATAGTTGTTTGACATATATGCATCAAACTATGTCAAATACATGATATATCCTATTGGGCATGGTCCTAAATCTGAAAATATATATTCTAAAAGAATTTACATAAAAATGATGTAAGTGTTTTTGTAATTACCATTTTTAGAATTTAGTATTGAAATACATTAAAGTAGATAAAATATTGAGAATTTTCGAAAACAAAAAAAAAAAAAACTTGTATTTATAATTTACAAAAACTTAATTTGTTTAAAGTTCAGGCTTCAAATGTCATGTGTTGAAGACTATTGTAGATAATAAATATGCAGACATATAAACATGAATACAACAAAATAAGGTCAAAATAAATGGTGCAAAGAGAGAGGGAAAAAATGATGAGATGTTGTCAGCTACATTATTTCATATGTTGAACATTAAAGGTTTACTTTACGAAAGTGTATCCAACTTGTCATGAAAAGTTAGTGTATGTACTGTACTTCCATTTGTTCCATTTAGTGTATCGGAGTTTAAGAAATGGTCATTGTATGTATCCAACTTTATCAAAACCTATCATTTTAATGTATCAATCTTGTCACGAAATACATCGTTTTGATAGTTTTGATACACTAAATGGAACAAATGAAAGTATAGTACATACAATAACTTTTTATGACAAGTTGGATACACTTTCGTGAATTAAACTCAACATTAAAACAAATGTAATTAAAGGTCTTGATTATTCACAAACCTCCTAATTTATATGAATCATACAAAGTAACTTTACAATTGTCTATTTAAGTTGATGAATGTGTGGTTCCATAGATATATTGATTATGTATTGATCTAATATGTTAATTATAATTAATAAATTTTGATCTTTCCGTAAATATTTGTCGTCGTAATAAATGAACTAGTTAGTTAGTTAATATGAACAAAAAGATTTAGAGATGATTAGAACTTATAGAGTAAATTACAGGTTTGGTTCCTTTGATATACACTTTCTATCCACAACGGTCCCAAAATAAATATAAATACAAATATGGTCTCATAATTTACATTTTCATATGCATTGAGTCCCTTCACTAATGTCGTCCTTAAATACTCTGTTAATGTGACACCCTCAAATTTGAAAAGAGCGACAAAAATAAAATTTTCTTACAATACATTTGATAAAGGATGGATCATTTTTTATAAATAACCACTTGAGTTACCTCAATTTATAATTTAGATTTAACATCAACCATATACAAATCAAGTCTATTATTAAGACTAAGTCAGTTTGGGTGTTACTAAAATCCAATACTAGTTGCTATCTCCAATGCGGAAGACGTCATCGAAAAGCTAGATTCTTCTCATGTTTCTAACTAGCACTCATCTCTTCATTTCATGACGGTGTCGCTTGTCCCAGATCCCAACAAAGACCTGATACACATACCAACAAATAAAAAGGGTTAGGCTTAATGCCTAGTGAATTCAAGAGTTCATATCATTTATATAAAACGGTAAACTAAAATAATGTTACTTAAATCATGATTTCCAAAATGAAATATATTAAGATATGAATGCAACCTCCTTTCCAAAACCTTCGTTTCGTGAAAAAAATATAAGTAACCAAAACTTCTGTCATATAACCCAAAACCCAATGCTCACACACCCAAGTGTGTTAAAATGGAAAACATAGTTTTAATCAAATCATTTTGTGTTAAAGGGTCATCGTTACCCTTGGGAGGGTATAAGACAACATAAGTTGATGGGGGATACACGATTTCCAAGGAGTGTAGCGAAACATAAAAGTAGGCTACCTTCTGAGTTTGAGTTCACCATACTAGGATCAAGGCCACGAACTCCTAAGGCTCGTATTAAGATATGGGGGAGGGCACCCGATGATCCTAGTCACGCTTACTCACCAGGATTATATTTACGGTCGATAGCTAGCATCTGATCCCACATAACCATGCTAAGAGGCCCTCTTTATGACCCAATGTCTCAACTAGCTACAAAAAGGAATTAACCTAACAATAAGCCGAATCTATACCTATGGATCCAATAATAATAGTCTAAGGCTAGTCACTTTCACATAGTGGCGAAACTATAATCACACATATAGTTTCCAATTTTATTCCCAAAGAATGATTCTCAAGTACAAGTACTTTTAATGCATTCAATCCGTAAAATGGCAAAGGCGAACAAATCCATTTTCAGTAAGCAGTAAATCCAAATGAACCTTTTCCGTCAACAGTGCTGTGGCGGATTGGTTAACACTCGGGGGTTCATAGCGCCCTAACCGAGTTTGAACCTTCCCGTGCGCATGCCTGTGGACATTTAAGTGGGGCCATGTTTAGCCCCAAAATTGCCAGGGATTAGTCGGGCTTTGACCCGGACACCCTTCCAAAAAAATGAACCTTTTCCCAAATCCAACATGGTTAGACGGAGCCAAAAGCCCAATAACTCATATCGAATACTAAGTAAAGTCAAAACAAGCAATTAAATGCATTTAAACCACGTTTATGCAAACATATACTTCTAAGGCATGATTAACTCCAAAACTTAACTTTGGTTGGAACAAAATATTTTCCAGACGAAATCATGTTATTCACATTTTGAAAGTGTCTCATAGTATACATTTTTCCAAATCATATAGGAAACCAAAATATACTAAAATGCATTAATATCAAATAATCTTTATTTGAATAATAAATTACTAAATGACACATTCTTAAGTTTTATTCACCAAAATATTCAAAAGCCTCAAATGTAACCATTTACAAGATTTATTAACCTACATATATAATTTTGTCAAATACTCAACACATTTGATATATATCAAGTAAAATATGTTAATATCTCAAAATACACATTGTTGGCATGTACAACGTTTTCACAAAGCAATTGAAACTCACCTTGCTAGATTTAGACTAAATCGAGGTTTTACCCCAAATATTTAGCTTCCTTTGGTGAGGTTTTAGAATCACAAAATCCATGATGATACGTTTTCCAAGATCACCTCCTTTGCACAAAAATCAAACATAATGAACCCTAAGAGAAGAAAGAGGGTTGGGGTGGAAAGAATCAAACCCTAAGTGAAGAAGTACATACAATAGCCTCAAAATCTGACTTGGAGCTTCAAAATATTCTTGGTAGAAAGGAAATGGGGTAGGAGGGAGGTTGGAGAAGAGAGAATGAAAGAAAACCCTAAAAAATCGGGTATAAGGGCAGAACAGTCGATGCCTCGACTTATAGACTTATGTCGATGCCGAGACTCAGCCACCACCAGTAGTTATCCTTAGAGGTAACTAGCGCCATAACTCTTGCGAACTCTAAAACTTACTTGATTTCCCCAACTAACTTGGTAATTCTAGGTGATCTATGTTTTATCCATAACTTATTCGTTTTAGCTCTAATTTTGCTCTAAAAAGAACAGTTGAATTCCTTGTTGAAAACTCTATTCAACTATACTATAAAAATCTAGGATTTTAGCCTAAAATAAAAATTCTCTTCTCTCTCTCGAAACACTGATTTCGTTCAAACTTTAAATTATAGTTAACCAAAAATCCGAGTGTTACAATTAATTAAACATGTGTCCCTTATATTTGTCCATGTACCACTTTCCTTGATTTTGTATATCTTTCTTATTTTCATATGAAGGTTTAAGACTATTATGAACAACATCATCAATATGAATATCAAAAAATCTAAAGAACATCAAAGAGCATTCGATAACAATTATGCTCAAATTCAAGTAAAAGCTTTGTAAATAAATCAAAAAACTGAACCTACTTCAAAAAAACAAACCCTGCATTATATTAAAAAAAACCTAGGTTAAAATAGAAACTCGGGTTCATAACTATAAGCAAAAGAAAGATTCAAAATTGAACTGAAATCGAAAGCCATATTCAAAACTAGAACCAAAATCGAAACCAACTTAAAAAACTAGAACAAAATCAACTCAGATTAACGAAATAAGATTCAAATCTAAACTCATGTTAAAACCTATAAACAAAATAAAAGCAAGATTTAAAACCATATTCAAATCAAGAATGAAATCAAAATCCAAATTCAAAGCTAGAAAATAAATCAAAATCAGAGATGGATGTAGAGCAACAATTTGATCCAGATGTAAAGGCAACGAAATCTAAACCTAAACAACATTTGATTTGGACGTAAAGCAACCATTGTGAGGGAGACTAGAGATATAGGCTGACTGCAGTTCACGACAAAAGAAGGTGAACAACTTCCCTAGTGGCAATGGTGTGAAGAGATGTTTGCTAAAACCTAAATCAGTATAGAGATTCAAATCGGAATCAAAGATGAAGATGTTTGGTCCTTGTGTAGTTGAAACTGAGTCGAGACCAATCTATCAGCTCCTATGCTCGAAAAACAAGATGTTTTCTAATTAGGTCGCAAATTACTTTTATGATCTCACTGGAAATCATAAAAGACAATTCCTATTTGACAAACCACCTGAGTACTAGGCCCAATGTGAGTCGGATCGCTTTGCCATGCTTCATAATTGGAAAAAAGATTGATATAACATGATAGAACATTTATATTGCGCAGGAATTTGTGATGGTGAAGAACTTACATGGAAGCGATGATGGTGAAGAACTCCCAAGAGGGCGATGATGGAGTTAATGATGAAGAACTTGCTAGAGGAAATAGAGATAGATATGGTATTTGTACCCCCACTCTTTGGTAAGCCCGGTTCACCTGCCCCTATCGGGATTGGAGATTCCCCATAAAAACGGGTAATAGTGTCGGTACAAGGGATCTCTGATTGTCTAAACCTGGGGTTGGGGAAGGGTAATGCATTCTCCAATCCGCCTAGTCCCCGTATATATTTAATATATTTTTTTCTAATATTTTTTCTTAATTTCTATAATCTTCATTCTTTTTTATATTATTTTGTCTATTTATTTATCTATAACAAGTGTCATTTTAAGAAATTGACTTCATTCTCTTAATCCAATCACGATTCACGAATTTACTTAAAAAGAAAATTTATTTATTTCTTAAAATAACTGGTTAGGGATAGGCCCAAAAAAAACCAGGGGGGCCGGGTCTGATCCCCCTACGCCAGGGTCCGGGTCCGGCTAGTCGGGGATTACATTCTCCGATGCATCCCCGCCCTCTTATCATCCTTAAATGCAGATTATTGTTAGGGGTTGTAAGACCATCCACAGCGCGGCGATCGGGTAGGCATCGGGTAGCCCCTTGCTGATTGGGTCCATCGGCAACACCGCCGAGGCCGATCGGCTTGGGTGCCATTCGGTTTGTGGTTGCGATCACTTAGACGCACCCCACCCCATCCCTCACCCCCTCTCTCTCTCTTATTAATTATTTAGATTAGGTTGATTGTGGATGGATTGAGTTAGATTTGGTTGGTTTGGGTAAGATAGTGGAAAGCTGATGTGTCGATCGTGTTGAGAATCTATGGGTAAGGATGGTGTAGGTTTTAGTTTTTTCTTCTGATATATAAAAGCAAAATAATTAACAAGTAGTAAAAAGATTTATCAAATAAGTAAAAGATTTAAAAGAAAAAACATAATCTCTGTTTGATTTCGCTGAAGGAAGGACCAAGACGTGCATAAATATAAACCACGAATCTCATGGTATACGAAAATGTAAACCATAAGTCTCATATTTATATTTATATTTATTTTGATCTTGAAATAACTACTTATATAATACCTCGTTTGGCCCATCCAAATATAAATTTTTATTTTATTTTTTAGACCAATTTCCCTGATTTTTTTCAAGACAAAAACACTTTTTAGAGAACTTTCCCTATCATCGCATTCACAGGGGCTACATAGATTGTGGGCCCCACATCCCATCAAAACCAAACCCCACTGGAACGAACTACAGCCGTCCGATCACCTCACCATCTTAGCGTCTCCCTTTCCTCCACGTATCCTATCCACCTGCCTTTGGATCAACCTAGACACATTGTGGCTCACCAAGCTTCCACGCTCACACCTTCTCCACCGTTGGATCAGTTATCATCCAACGGCCATCGTCATCATCTCTTCTTCTCTCTCTCTCTCTCTCTCTCTAACATCAATATCCTCCCGCCCTCTTTTCTTTTCTACTTCCATGGCGAGAAGTTGAAAACAAAAAGCATCAACCAAATCTCTCGCTGCTCTAGAAATACATAGTCAAAATGCAAGAGCAAGCTGCAACGAGCTCTGTGGCCGCTAGTTTACCTTCGAGTAGTGAGAGATCTTCAAGCTCTGCTCTTCAAATTGAAGTCAAAGAAGGTTAGTTAATTAGTTTCTCTTTGAATTAGATCTTCTGTTTTTGTTTCAAGTGATCTTCGTTGATATGAGCCTAGCTAACCTGAATTTGGATCTGGATTTCTTAATGATCAATCAAGCTGGAATTAATACAGTTTGTGTTAAATTCATGATGCATTGAATTTCTTCTGTCATTGATTTGATTCTAGCTAAGTTGAAATTTGGATCTAAATTTCTTAATTAAGATCAAGCTGGAATTAATACAGTTTGTGTTAATTAAATTCATGATGCATGTTCTTCAATGGAGATTAAATTCGATTCGATCGCAACTGGATTTTTGATCAAATAATGATTTTACGTTAAGTTTGTTGTTTAGTGATCTATTGGAATTTGAGACACGAATTGAAAGGAGTTTTGATTTGATTGGCGCATTTGAATTGAATCTCTTGAGCGTGACAATTAATTTGTAGTTTTCTGAAGATTAAGATTGCATCATGATTGTAATTATGTGTGATATTTGATCTGGATGTAATTAGATTAACAATTGTTTTTAATTAACAACATCATAATGACAATTGAATTGCATTTAGGCTTCTTCAATGAAATAGTTTGATTTAGATAAAGCTGTTGTTTTCTCATTTTTGTCGTTTATTTGAAGAAAAAAACTGAAAGCAGGAGGAAAGAACAAATATTTATGTTTTCATTCATAAAAACAAAATTAGTTTACAAAATTAATTTATTTGATTAAAATTTCATATTTTATTTATTTTGAATAAATATAAAAAAGGTTGTGGAAGTTTCGATTTTGTTATCGAACATAGTTACCATTGCATTGACTCTAATTAAGTGCATGGATTTTGCTGCTAGTTTGTAAAATGATCTGAGATTTGATTATAAAATTAAATATTTCTGACATTGAGATGGGTAAAGAAAAGATAAACACTGTTCAAATTAAGCATAATCATAATTAATTAATATATCTCTGTGTCATTAACTCTTGAATATTTGTGCATTAATTTAAGGTAAGTTTGAAAATTTAGTTATCTATTTTTGTAAGTATGACATTTATTTTGGGACAAACATGAGTAATGTTTGTGTTATGATTAGGAATGGAGAGTGATGATGAGATCAGAAGAGTGCCGGATATGGGCGGAGAAGCTGCCGGAGCATCGGCCGGATCCGTTGCACATCCGGACCGCGTTCAAGGTACAAACGAAGGACCGAGGAGAAAAGGGAAAAGCCCGGCTGACAAAGAAAACAAACGATTGAAGAGGTAGTCGATTAGACCACTTTCTCTCGCAAATGTCTAAATTTATTTGATCCACCAAATTGCTTGAATCCAGAGAGTATCATGAGCTATTTCATCAGAAACCAGAATTTAGATTATTGATTAAGATATATTTGTTTCATTTTAGGCTGGGTTATGAAACAAAGATACAAGTAAAAGAGTTTCATATTGTTTTACCAATATGTATGAAACAAATATATGTTAATCAATACATTAAATACTAGTTTTAAATTTGGAAATAAAATCATGTGAAACAATATGTTAAGATGTTAAGGTAAAAAGTTGTCACATTTGAATGGAAATAGGTTGTTGAGGAATCGAGTTTCGGCTCAACAAGCAAGGGAGAGAAAGAAGGCATACTTGTTGGAGTTGGAGGTGCGAGTGAAAGAATTGGAGAAGAAAAACTCCGAGGTCGAAGAGCGTTTGTCCACACTCCAAAACGAGAACCAAATGCTTAGACATGTACGTCTTTTCATTGCCATTTTATCGTCTCGAATTTATTTGATTTGATTGAATGATTTGGATCTTCGTTATGCAGATCTTGAAGAACACAACGGCCGGTATGCAAGAAAGGAAATAGAAGTAGATTTAGAACCGATCAATGATCGTAGCTAGTTAGAAAATTGAATTAAAGCCAAGACTCGGTAAGATTACAACCCAATCATTATCCTTTTCTTTTTCTTTTCTTGTGTAGTATTAAGGAACATAAATGGGATTGATTGCGAGTGTATCTCTATATTTAATTAGCAGCTCTCCATAATCTTTGGGTTGTTTACCAAACGGTTATCCGCATAACCTTAACCGATAAATATGGCAAGGACCGAAGGTCTTATCCGGTAAGGGTGAAGTCAATGGCCAAGAGTCTCACCCGGTAACGGGGCGGTAATTCTCGTCTGGTTAACGCTTACCGAATAAGTTGTCGGATAGGATGTCATTTTTATCGGATAAAAATTCACCTGCTAAGGGGGTAAGTGATAGTGTTTATTGGAGGTTTTTTTTTTTTTAATACTTTTGTGAAAAGAAAGGGACCCACAATATGGAAAAAAAACAAGCAAATGAGCTTTTTCATGTCTAGTTGTAAGGGTGGACCTATTAGCAGTTAAAGGGACCCATCCATATGGATAAATTACAGTGGCACATGCCAACATTTTATGGTTTTGTTTTACTACATCATATAGTTTTGAAACTCAAATCTTAACACAAGATCTTCATGGTTGGGATGGTAAATACTACTATCTTTGTAGGAAAGGCTCAGGGAACTATACCATTATAAAATTCGCTTTTTAGCTTAATTAATTTTAACCACAAATACCCTAGTCGATACAAGAAATCTTATACATCCCTTGTGCTTTAAAAATATACATATACCGGAGTTGATTATGTAAGGACAATAAATCAACTAATAGATATATTCTGTAAGCCACCACTTGAAAAAACTTATGGGTGTGTCCTGGAGCTTCTGTACACCTGCTTACTCAATTACTGTGAAAAAACTTATGGGTGTGTCCTGGAGCTTCTGTACACCTGCTCACTCAATTACTGTAAACGTGAAAAATTTAGCTATCAAAAAGGTGCATCAGCTTGATTTTAAGGGATGTCCTTAAATTCTTCTGTTTTTGTTTATGGATAATACCTTCAAACACATTGAAACAAAATCTATAATAAATAAAATATTTGTGGTTTGGTTAGATTGCCTCTCTGTTGCTAGAGCTATAGAGGTTATTACTGGTTTGGAAGCATTTACTCGACTAGCTAGCAATGCCATTTTCGAAAATATTAAGAACAAAAATATAGTTAGGAGGATCAAACATACAACCTAAAAGACAATTATAAATGTTACTATCATTGTAGTAAACAAATTATTGTTGAGGTTTCACTTATTTTTATTTGATTATTTATTGTTATGATATATTTTATTTTCTAATCTCAATCCGTCTTTAACTCATTAAGGGAACATATTTCTTTTTAATGGCAAAGTAAGAGCACTTGAGGAAAGGAGCTTCGGCATGGCCATCACCCCCTCCCCAAGCACCCAAAAGACAAAAGCTCTAGCAAGGAACTAGAGAAAGTACAAAGAAAGAACCAAAAAAGAAAAAGACACCAAAAAAAAAAATACCAGGATTAAGGAAACATATTACATATATTTATTTGAAGTATCAACGTCCATTTTATTCGAGAAAATAGTATACTTTATTTTTGAAATCGAGATAATTGACTTTTCCAAAATTAAATTGTACTTCTAGGTGAAACCATAATTTTGCGGACCTTTATTTCACTTTAAAGGTATACCGATTTTAAAAAAAACTTGAACCCGCCTACCAAGGGGGCTACCAAAATAACCCTACAAAGAGACTTTCTAAAAAGCCTGCTTAGAGGTGTTCTGGCCTTGACTTATCGCTACTAGTGAACGTATGGTAATATCCCCTATTCTTTGTTCGTATGTTAGGCCCCGGTAGGTAAATGGATACGTCAACCATAACTAGAAGAGACTAGACTACCTCTAGTGTTTGGCTCCATTTTATGAATCCATGGAACCTCTATCTACGCTAGCAATGTATCTAACTTTAGTTACTTTTTTGTTAAAACGTTTAGGATGTGTTTAGTTGTGGAAAACTGTTTTCATTTTTCTAGTAAAACGTTTTCAAAAAGTGGAGTTGAGTTTTCATTTTTCTATGAAAATTTTAGAAAACATGTTTGGTTGAAATGGTGGAGTTCTTATTTTCCATTTTAGATAACTAGAAAACGTGTTTAAATTTTTTTTGGAAAACTACTAAAATCAGTTTTCTAATTATATAGAAGTTAGAAAACAAAAAAAAAATCATTTTATTCAAAAAAGTTTTGAAAACTAAATGAACCAAATGTGTTTTCAAATTTTTTTTTTTTAAATTGAAAATTTTCCACGACCAAACGCACCCTTAAGGCTACAATAATCTTCACTGGACCAATATAATATGCCCGTTTGCTCCCAATTTGAATATTATTTGAAGAATATATTTAGGTATAATAGATTTCCAGCTTCAAAAATCTTGTAATCCACATTTTTTATTTGTCCTAAGAGCATGGGGTGTGGTCCTTGGCGCCTGATCGGCATGCTGACGTGGAGCTTGGTACCGAGGTGGCACACCACCCTGCCTCCCGCGATACCGAATGTTTTTTCAAAATATGGGCATTTCAATGCCGAGGAGGGAGAGGGAGAAAGTGTGTTGATGTGACAAACGGTCACACGATCGTTAAAAAGGTTGATTTTTTATAATTATTTTATTATTATTATCCCACTATATACGTTTATCCTTTTCATTTTTTTTACACCTATAATACTCCTCTTCTTCTCTTCTTTTTCTATGAATCTTCATACTTTTTTGCCATACAATATATACAACAAAAGGAAGAATTTTGGAGGGCAATGATCTCGTGTTCGTGAGGGTGACAAAAGACGAGCTTAGAGAAAAATTTGATTTCGAAAAATAACTCGTCTATGCAATTTCTATTTATCTATGGAGTGGGTAATGAATGTGGCGTTGAGGTGGTACTAAAGTATGAGATGCTTCAAGCACGACATCGCATGCTCTAAGACCATCCTTAATGGTAGACTGTCTACCCAATGAACCTAATCACCACATAGCGCCACATCAGCTTTCCACTATCTTACTCAAACCAACCCAATCCATCCACAATAGTTTACCCAATCAACCTGTAATAATTGAGATTTGAATTAAGAAATTATTCTATTATAGTGAAGTTTAAGGACCAAATGTGCCTCTTATTGAACTTGGAAGAAGGGGCCGTTTACTAAACACTTACTTGGGTAAGTACTTAGCAAGTCATATTACCTATCGGATGCATATGACAAGGACCAAGAATGTTACCCAAGTAAGAGCGAAATCAAGGATGAGATTCTTACACCGGTAAGCGAGGGTCATCATCTCTTACCATGGTTAACACTTACCGGGTAAATTGTTGCATATGGTACAATTTTTGTGGAGTAAAATCTTACCCGGTAAGTTAGTGATAGTGTTGAACTTTGTTGGTAAGCACTTACCCGCGTAAGCGTTTGGTAAACGGGGAAGTCTGGGCTTAGGCTACTTTGGATAAGGGGTTAGTGAGGCCATGGACCTAAGCCCATGGTATTTATGAGTGATTAGGGCAACATTTTTTACCATTTAGGGTAAATGTCGTAAGATGCAGTGTGTGTGCTTGGAAGTCAGGAGCCAAAAAGGGGAAAATCTTTCATCACCATCATCGTCATCAATTGTTGGATCTTCTTTCGGGTAAGGTTTGAAACTTTCGATTTTAGCTTTGCCTTGTATTAGAAAAACCAGTATAGAATTGTTTTGGAGTTAGATATTGGATGTTTCGAGCTATTTTGGGGGTCGTTTTCGAAAAACACTGGTCTCCCCAGGTTTTTCCAGGAAATCCGACTCGGGTTATTCCCGAAAATCCGACTCGGATTAAGACCTGAAATCCGACTCAGATTTATACCAAAGTCCGACTCGGATATTGGTGTAGTCCGACTCGGATATTGGAGAAGTCCGACTCGGATTTTGTAAAGTCCGACTCGGATAATGGGAAGTCCGACTAGGATATTAGAGAAGTCCGACTCGGATTTTGTGAAGTCCGGACAATGGGAAGTCCGACTCGGATTTTGTAAAGTCTAGCTCGAACAATGGGAAGTCCGGCTCGGACAATGGGAAGTACGGCTCGGATTTAGGTGGAAATCCGACCCAGGGTTAGTTTTCAGGGGAAGATCCTGTAGTGATTTATTTCTGTAGAAAAAAAAATTCGAGGGCGCTGCCCCTCAGACCCCGAAAGGGCGGTCCCCCATGACCCTATCTGCTAACCGGGTAAGGGAACCCCCGTGCTAAGTCTGCCTAGGTAAGTCATAAATAGAGAATCTACCGAATATCTAAGTGTGAGTTATTAACGTCTTAGATTTATTACAGATTCATTAGGCGGAAAGTAATTGTGAGATTTGGGCTAGGCTCAGGTGAGTTCCCTTACCAAATCTTTTTTTATAAAATGAAGTGTTTATTTAAATGCTTACTGAAAATGTTTGCTGAACCGTTGTGAATTGTGTACAGTATTTGATAAACTGATATTTTTACTGGTTATATTATAAGCATGCTTGTAATAGTTGTCTGTTTGTTGTGTATGGTGTGTTGGGAGTGATGTATGGTAAGGAACACGAATCTGTTTTGTGTTTCCTAAAAAGGGGTGACTGGATGGGCCCGATCTTAGTATTACAGGTGACTGGATGGGCCTGCGTCGATGTCCACCTGAGTTTGTTTCATATGTGTCTATCTTGGCCAGAGGGCCGAATGTGTTAACAAGCTGCTTTGAGGGAATTCACTAGACCTTGTGGTCTAACCCTCGCTTTCAAAAAAATTCAAAACCTTTTCAGGGAAAGTTCGAGGTGCAGGAAAGGAGAAGGAGAAGGTGAGCGATTAGCATATTCGCCTGTCCTAGTATTCTTTTGGTCACTCTTAGTTATCCTTATCTCAGCTGTGGAGGGTTGTTCCACTGTATTTATTCTGAAATTGTCCGTTAAACTGATGTACTAGGCGTATAACCAAATTTTGAGTTTATTTATATTATTTCCGTTGCGTTAGATCACCAGGATTGCATTATTATCTATTTGGGATTTTGGGTTGTGTAACATTTTATTTTTAATTTTTATAATTATTAAGATACATAATTAAAAACAATTAATTTAAAATTAAAATTTAATAAAAT
>LUCG01245180.1:0-24250 GCA_001633085.1 Carthamus tinctorius
TATACACACATATATAATTATTCTACCCACAACTTTTTTATATATACACACACAGCTCCACCGATATCCACAATTTTTGGCCGGATAGCGGTCGCCGGCGTCGGATAGCGGCGGCCGGTAGCGGCGGTGGGTAGTTTGGTAAGATTTAGGAGAGATTGGGTAGGAGATTAAATGCATTTTTTGTATTGGGTAGAAAAATAATTNTATCTCTTATCATAAACAATTTTATATTAAAGCTAAAGCAATAAGAATTTGAGATGTATTTAACAAAAAATTACAGAAGAACTAAACATTGATACGCTTAATCTTTTAAATGGATTTTACAGATCAATACACAATATAACGAGATGAATTTATGTAGAAAAAAGTCAAATATGCAAGGTCTTAAAAAAATTAAATGAGTTCTTTAACCATAAAATCAAAGAATTTCATTGATTTGTATATGACTATGCTATTACTCATATATTATTTATTTGTAATTTTAAAGTTTTAAATAATATATTAGTAATAAAAAATATTTGATATATAAAAATTATTTTTTTTAAACTTTATTCTACACATATGTAATTTAGTATAGATTAATATATACTATGTGTGTGTGTTTATTAGGATATTCTCATATGGGTTTTAAGAAATCAAAGTTTAGCATAATAATTCTAAATATTTATTATGTAAAATGAAAGTTAAATTAAAAAAATAAAAGTCTTTTTGGTGGTTTCCCTTTGATTGGCACATGATTGCCCTACTTTGTAGAAGCTTTTTAACACTCAATTTCCAACCCCACCAAAATCATCCATACAAATCTTGTGACCACACACCCACCTTTTGGAAAGCATACACCACTCAAACAACAAATCCATATCCATTCAAACTTTTTTTCTATAATCATATGTATATTTTTTTTAATATTGAAAAATATTATAATACTATATTTTTGTTTCATACTTTGTATATGGTTGAAGGCCAAAGAAATTTGCAAGAATGTTTACATCACATGTGAATTTAGAATTAAATCATACGTGATTATATACATGAATAAAAAAGAGAACATATGCATACTCTTGGCCTCACGACGTAGGTGGTTTTACATGTTCCTTAATCCTATATGATTCGACTCTAAAGTTAAATGTTATGTAGGTGATCTCATATTCTTTTTACACCATGATATCGTTCGTGTCTCTTTAATCAATATATAAAGAGAGTTAGATTTATATGGAAATATTAATCAAGAGAATAGGAAAATGGCATAATCACATTTGATTCACGCGACATTGGTTTCACCCTCGGGTTACCCACTCACTCTTGCAATCTTGCTTTGATCATGTTCAGTAATCGCATGTAAAATCACATGTGATTTGGCCATCTACGTATTCTCTTATTTTGACCGATGAGAAGGAGGGATGATTAAACTAAAATGCTAACTATTTTAGAAGAATACGAAAACAACCAACACATGCAAAATCACGTTTGATTTTACATTAACGGTTAAAAAAGATGTGTCAACGATTTTGGCTGCTTTTTCAGGTCGCCAAGCAAATACGCATGAATCACATGTAATTTTGTACGCGATGCTAGAGTAAAAGTACATGTGATTCAGGCGTTTGCTTATTTATTTTAAATAGGCGTCGTTCTCTTTTCAATCTAATTACATTCTTTAGATATTCAAATTTAAGCCAATTCTTTGTAACTAATTATCATAACATAATGAATGATAAAGTTTACTTTCTCCAAAAATATGCTTCGACGTCTCTTAGGTTTATTTTTGTTAGAAGTTGTTTTAAATATTTAATAATTAATTAAATGTTTTTAAATATGTCTCTAATCAAAATTGTATCTTTTCTAACAAATAAAGTAAAATATAAAGTATTTTATAGAAAAGCTTTCAAACAAACACGATATTATGAAACCTTAATTCGAAACTACTATTTTGTCCCTTAACAAATGGCAAAAAGATTATAATTTTCTTATTTTATTTTTGTTAGTGTATATTATTCAATATATTTAACTAATAATCAAATTTGACAAAGATTAAGTATAATTAATATAGATAATAACTTTTTGTACAAATATACAAATGTAAAGAAAACTTTTTTGATTTTTAATTTATTTTCTCTACTCCTTAACAAACAGTGATTTTAAATACTTTGAGTTAAAATTCCTTGAAATATATGAAACTTTCTATTTTGTAGACTGATAAATTTATTGTTTAGAGCATCTCCAACAGCATTGCTAAAATAAATAAATAAAATTGCGTTTTTCCTTCTTAAATTGCTCCAACAGCATTGCTAAACCATTTACTAAAATAGAAAATTTTGAATTCCTTCTTTCCCTTCAATTACATCTGAAAACGACTTGTATGGTTTTCTCTAAATATAGAGATTTTTCCAAAATTTCTAATTAATTGATTAGAGAGATACATTATTTTAATGTATTCCACCAATGACATAATTTATGTTTAAAAGTTTTTAAAAAGTTTATTGGAATAATAAATATAATGTATATTTTAATAATATAAATGATGATAGATTTTCTATAATAGTAAAGTTGTTGGAGATCAAAAAATAAAGTAGAGATTTTAATCTGCTATACTCTATTTTAGAAAAAATATAGCAAAATTGTTGAAGATACTCTTAGTTTCTAATTCTTCTAGTAAAACAAACTATCAAATTCTTTTTAGTTAAATTATTGTAACAATTGATATAATATAAATATAGCAGGATTAATCTAAATAAACTAAAAAAGGTCCCCAGTTAGGTCAAGAAGATCAATAGGGCACATGGTACAACTTGGCTTAATTATGCATAATACAAATTATAGACAATTATTAGTGAATTATGTTGGATTAAATAAATTGGGAAATAAATAAATATAAAAGCAGTAATTGCATAAAAACTATTTAAAATAATCTAACTATATCTCTTTTAATATATATAAAGAGTATATAGGACATGTTTTAAAACATAATTTGATTAAATCTTGACATTGTAAACATTTAACATTTATATCTTTGTGAATATTGTAACACAAGTATGAAGTGTTGTAAATTAAAAATAGCAAAATTGAATATTTTGTTTCTTAGTAAAATTTATAATCCTCTCTCTCTGATGTATGAGCGAATAATTGAAGTTTCATAACTTGTAAGGGTAAAACGGAATAATACTATATGGTGGATATGTATTAGTTATAGTATCCTTAAATTGATGTATCAAATACTTTTGAACAATTAATATTTTTGGTGTGTTTGTGGGATAAGTTGACGGGTTTATAAAATCTTACGAAAAGGTATTCCTGACAAGTCTCGATTCTTGTTTTGTATATGGGCCCTATCAGTTGTCACAGGAGGATATTGCTTTCACGGTTGTCATTACAAATGGAGTAGATATTCGATGAAAGCACATTACATCGTTTTCTTGATGTGATAATAAACAAACAAACAAATGCCTTATTACTAAAAGAGTATGTTTTCCCGTATGCTACATGACATAGTTTTATTTCTATAAATAATTCAAAAATCCGACATAACTTTATATAGCAAATTGCATAAAACTTAAGCTCAAGAAAATAAAACACCGTTTTTAACAAAAATATTTTATCTGATTCAAATGTATGTGACGATAAACTCGTAAACTTTGGAATTGGAATGAAATATTAGTAGAAATAGAACCGTTTTTTAACAAAAATATTTTATCTTCGATGTCACGGTTATCGAAAAAGATATACTGATTTTTATATGGGCTTTTTAATGGGCTCATTCTTTCTGTCAAATAGGGACCATTAGCATTAAGAAGTGAATTTTGGTTTATGTTGGTTATGTGGGCCCAAAGATATTCTTCTATTTCTGTGAAGTTGAAAGTCACATGACAAACCCATATGCCATATGCTTCTTCTTTTTTTATAATTGTACCTAGAGATGCATAAAAAGGTTCAAAGTGGGGTATCTTTTTTTTATTCGGTTATGGTTCGTCTAAAGTTGGTAAAGTCTTAAGGAGATGTAGTGAAAATTTTGTTTTATGCGGTTCGAATTAAAAAGTTAAAAGCTTTTGTAGCCATGGGGTTCACCTATGATGACCCACATCATTTGTAGTCGTTTGAAGATTAGTTGGTGTGCGTAAACTGAATCAAAAAGACAAAAACTCGTGGTTACCCAAAAGAAGAAGAAATGAACTGTATTTTTTTATTTAATTCTTATTTTGACGAAGATATTTATGAAAGACATGTTCGGAGTTTACAATCAAAAAATGCTTAGTTTGTAGACCATGCCTTAAAATACACGTCAGATTTTACTTGTCATTTTTCAAAGTATAAACTCTTTAATGATTTTTGAAAGATCGATCTCTTTAAGCTTAAATCGAACCAAATGTTTCATTTATCTGCATTTTACCCTCTTACGAAATTTCACGTATAATATTTGATTTGTATAAGCATTATCAATTATTAAATTGCTAAATTTGTGGACCAGAATTTATCTAGTTCGCATAAATAAGGTGTTTTACATGGACCGCATGAGAGAATCACCGAAAAAAGGACTATGTTCTCTAAAAAGTTTATTCCAGTGTCCCAACTATTCGATATTATTGTTAGTGTGCTCTTGTAGGTTCCCATTGTCATTTTGTTGGTTTTCTCAACTTGCAAATGATCAATACGTTTATCGTGTGTCTGGTAAGATATGACGTCACATATAAAAACTTGTTATTCACATTTGACTCAATATTAGACTAACAAAAGACAAACCCGAGTGAAACACAAATACAATTTTTTATGTTCCACCAAAATAGATGGAAGGATAATTAAGAAAATAAGACCAATATTGAAAATTACTAAACTACCCAATCGAGTCAAAACCCTAAGAGGGTGTTTGGTTCACAGAATGTTTGTAGATGGAATAGAATATGACAAATGAATTTGACTTTGAAGGAATTGAAATGAAATGTTATCAACTTTAACCACACAGACATTGGAATGGAATCTGTTAAAAGAATTAGAATATGTTTGTTTTATTCACATAATGCAACTTTGTAATTGGAATGAAATATTAGTAAATGATCAAAATACTTTTTCTGAAAATTTTGAAACTGAAATCCAACTATTGTGGTTCAGATCAATGGTGATCGGCGATGGTTTAGAACGACGGTTCGGATTGGTGGGGGTCGTGGTGGTGATCAGTGGTGTTTGGAACAGTGGTTCAGATCGTTGTTGGTCGACGATGATTTATAATAAGCACAGTCGGCAACTAGTGGTGGTTAAGAATGGCGGTCGGCGGCGGTTCAAAACTGTGGTGGTCGACGGTAGTTCATATCGATGGTGATTCAAAACGGTGGTCAACAATTCAGATCAGTGGTGGTTAACAATGGCCGGTGGGGGTCGACGGAGATTCATATAGGCCTGGGTAAATTAAGTAGGAAATATCAGGATAGTTTTGTCTTTTTGAAAAAATAGGATGAAATGGAATTGAATTCCTTGTCAAATTATGATAGAATGACCAAATCTATGAATGATGGAATATTGGAATGTGTGAAATTCAATTCAATTCCATAAGGTAAACCATAAGAATGAATGAAATTTGGTCAATGAAATCGATTATTCCAGTTCCTTCCAATTCCACTAGAATCCCGCAAACCAAACATCCTCTAAGAGCACATTTTGGCTTGCAGGAGTAAAATGGATTTGAGGAGATTTAAATTTCAAATCCACTTCACTCTCGTGTTTGATAGCAGGATTGTCCAGATTTGACATCCCATACACATATGTTTGTAGACTATGAAATCCCATGATTCCAAAAGGGTTTCAGGATTTAGTAGGATTTATATGTAACAATTGTTTAAAATATGTTTAAAAAAACATTTGTTTTGTAAGAATTAGTTAATAAGAAGATAATTTAATTATTTGAATATTTTTTAATATTTTTAATACAAATAATTGAATTCAATTTCATTCCAAATCTTACAAATTAAACACACCCAAAATATTAAATCCTTCCAAATTCAAATCTCTCCAATTTGCCAATCCTTCCATGAAATCGTAATCCCTTAAAACCATTCTATCAAACCGAACGCCCCCTAAAATCGTTCACAATTCTTTCACCGCTTGCCTCTTTCTTGCTTGCCTAGTTTAATCCCATCTGCATACCAAATGCACCTAAATGAAAATTTTGATGATCCATGAACACAATGTCGAAGTCTTAAAATATAATATGAATAATTTTAAAGATTGGAGAAGTGTAACCTTGATTATTAATGTTATTAAGAATAACAAAATTGTAGATGAAATAACAATTATGTTTTACTAATGAAATACATTACATGACAACATACTTTCACTTTACATCTGATTAAATATCAAACTAAATAGTAATGAAGTTCCTATGAATGTTGGTGACTAAAGAGCCGTTTATCCAAACGCTTATCCGGTAAGTGCTTATCGTCAATATTCGACACTCTAACTTACTTTATCAGGTAAGATTGTAGTCCATCGAAATGAGATTTTGTCATCACTCTTATCTTGTAAAATTCTTGACCTTTATAATGTTCATCCACTAAGATAAATGACCTCAAACGCTTAGTAAAAGACGCCTAGGTCACTTTTTAAAATGCCATGCAGTTCCATTGACCTAGGAAATGTTATTTTTGACATGACACCCCAAGGGGTTTTAGCATAGTGGCTAACTTCTCAAGAAACCAGATGTTCAAACCTAAAAGATGAAGAGGGTGTACCAGTTTAATTACCGGATACAATTATTATATACTTAAAAAAACGCATACTTGCAAACCAAGTAAGAGGTATGGGGTTCAAATCGAGGCTTCACCATGTCCTTGGAACGTGCAAATTACCTCCCAATAATCGTCATTATACCCATATAGTGGGTGCACTTGGAAAATGAAAACATTAAACCAAGAACATGTGAAATATAGACTCATCTACGATCCTCATTTGCTCACAATGGGTTGCGCGTAAGACATTCTAGCCAGCTTTGAAGCCAAGATGGGTGACGTTGTGTTCTTGAGTTTATCTTTTACATAGGAAAGGGAAGGAAAGTAAGTTATCGAGTATTTTTTTAGAAGGAAAAAAATACGATGAAAAATAATGTTGATTTTCTTCTTAGAACTTCCTTTCCAAATGTGTGAGGAAAAGAAACCGCTGCAGGAAATGCTATTCGTGCAGTAGTAGATCAAGGTATGCAACGAGCAGAAGTCATGATTAAAGGTCTCACTTTTCAGGGTCTTAAGAACTCTTGAATGGAAATGATGAAAAACGTAACAATTAAAAATGTCTACAAGTTACGTATCTACCCATCAATTACAACATATTATAAAACAAATAAATATATATTTATAAAATTGACATCTTTTCTTTCAATTTTTTAATATTCAAGAATATGAAATTTTCTTTTATTTCCCTTTCAACACAATTTTTTCCGTTCCCATTTTTTTAATTTCCTTCCCAGATTCGAGAACATGGTAGAATAACGAGTTGGTTCATCATCGAGAGATTAACAAGTAAGAACGACCACGAAAAGGAGCTATTAATTTCGAAAATCTAGGAACCCTGCAAAACTCTAGAAAAATGCGTATATACTAGAAACCATCTAACACTGCGTAGTAAGTACCCTAGGGTCGTCTCCATAGGTCGTTAGTTTAAGTCTGATTGTTTAGGACCAGTGTGACTTTCTTGAGACGCAGTTATCTTCAAGGGCCCATAAGATTAGTTGAGGTACAACAAGTAGTGAATTGAACGAGATTCAAGCATAATAGACAGCTTTTAGAAAGATTATAACTGCTAAACACTTCAATTCTACGATAACACTAGCAGCTAAAATTAAATAAATGTTGGAAAATATGCGAAATAAAGACCGAAGCAAAGTAATACCCATACGAAATTTGATGAGAATAAAGTTAACTGGTAAGATATTAAATTCAAGACACCATATGAAAACTAAGAACCAAGTGAGAAGCAACATTAAAAATCAAAAATTACCTTCTTTATCGCTGTCATGACTGCTGATCCACCTGAGACAAGGATGGGCAAACAGGGTGATAGAGACATATTTGATGTGGGGTTAGAGGCGCTTTACCCAACTCTTATCTATAAGTGCTTGCTGGTAAGTTTCAACCTTTCACTTAACTTATTGGGTAAGATTTTAATCTATTAAAACATCATATACAAGATTTTCATCCGGTAAGTAAGCACTTGCTAGGCAGGAGTGATCACTCTCACCTATCGGGTAAGGCTCTTGGTCATTGTCATTGCTCTTACCGGGTAAGATTTTCAATATTTATCATGTTCATCTGATAAGATGAAGTGAAGCAATAAGCACTTACCGGGTAAGCGTCTAGTGAACGGCCCCTTAGTTTCTCTATCTAGCCTATGCTTGTGCCTTCAGCACACCGCCATGATGCCAAGCCTAAGTTGGCTATTAGCTGAAAAACTAGTTGTTGGCAATTAAGCTGACTATTAGTCACAGTTGGTAAAAATTAGTTGATAAGCTAGATGACAATACAAAATGATGCAAAAATCATGCAGAAAATTACTTAATTCTAATACAAGGGGAATGATTGGAAAATGGTAGGAAAAAAACCCGAAATAGCTTTTCCAAAATCTAGCTTATGGCTTACCAGACGCACCATTTTTGAAAAAAAAATAAAGTGTTGCTGACTCGGTAAGAACAACGTTGTTTATCCGTACCTTGACTTGCTAACTCGATTAGCATAAACCCAATTTGTGTTGGTAAATCTCCCCACAAAGTCCCTCCCTTAGCTTACCAGGTCAGCATCTCAGTCAGGAAACAGGGGGTTGGTAAACAGCAACATCTCTGACCCGGTAAGCACCTCTTAACCATAAATAGCAAACCAACTTGAAATTTCACTTACACAAATAGCAAACGAGTGGAGCATTCACCCTGCGTAACAATACAGATGGCCCGGTCCAATAGAAACTAAAACCACACTTGATTATCAACAAAATTCGTAACCAAGTATACATTACCTAATACCTTCAAATATCATATACATCGTAGCATCTTGCTTTAATAAAAAATGATCTACAACCGGTACTACCCAACGCTTCAGATTTGTACATACTATGAGACCCATACTGACCACCTCGTTTACTCGAGTACTGTATGGTGACTCACTGAGTTGCTACAAATGTGATACCAACATGAGGTTCAAAACCCAAAAGGAACAAATACTTCAAATAGGGAATGGCCTTATGTCATAGGCTGATTGTCAAAGCTCTAATGCACGGGAACCAAAACCTACACCAAACCAAATGTTTATAACATTATCCTCGGCTTTCAGATGCATTGTAGGCATTAGGCAATAAACGATCCTGAGTCATACCATGCAATAAATATTTAATCAGCACAAACTATGATGTTAAATCAAACCAAACAAGCCTAGAAAATCTACCCAGAGGTAAGCAGACCTGGCTCTGAAGAGTAGAGCAGTTGTTTCCATAAAGACCCCTGACTAATGCAAAACGTGAGAAAGGGAAAACAGATAGGCTTTGGAAAGTTGATATGAGTAGTAGCAATAGTGACACAAATAGGCAAAGAAATAGATAAAGACAAATATGCTGATTTTGAGGAAGTACATATGAGTAAGCAACAAGAATGAAGATATATGCAAGTACATGAGAAACATAACCAAGATGATTGTATTACGCTCTCAAAGCATGCCAAAAATGATGAATGTTTTGAAGCATGGGCATACGAGAAGAAACATCATTTGGTTACTTTTTACAAATTTAGAAAGACGAAAAATGGCATCTATCAAAAAGCACAAGACACTAGCGAAAAGTTGAAAAGATAATGTACTACATACATGTTTTGGAGAATCCCTTACAACTCTGCTGAGGTCTGACCTTATTTCATAATCAGCCATCAGATATATTGATTGTGATTTGGAAGTAAATGGCAAGCATTGATTCCCATAGTTCTGCTACATAATAAGTGCTAGTAAACCTCAGTTGGCATTCAGAAATAAGTCTTAAAATTCAAGTAAAGTCTACAAAGAACTCCACCTACCAACATAGCAAGCGATTACAAGCTCAAACTCGTACACATTCCACGTTACAACTGCATATCACATATGTTACTATACCTTGACATACTTGTCAACATAGCCCTGCAAAATAACACGAGGAAAAAAACGAGGTTAGATCAGGTATTTATTAGGGAAGGGACACAATGACCTTGCTTTCTCTTAACAACCCAAAAAGAGAACTTGATAAAAAAACCTCACAGATGCAAAGTCATATTTCTTTTTGGCACATGGTACCAGTTAAGGAAATAAGAGCAGAATCAAATAATTAATAACACTATCATCATATTTTATTTCAAAGGCACAGAACTCGCTAGATATGTTTCTTTAGTTCTAACTGAACAAAATAAATCCCATCATCCACCCTTGGCTATCACTTTCTAGCAAATCAACAAAAGAAGACTTAACTGAGATAATGAGCTATTTTAACTTGTCTTTGATGCTTCAAAGTTCAAACCAAATACTCCTTCCATCCCAAAATAAGTGGCCACATTTATATTTTATATTGTCCCAAAATAAGTGTCCACTTTCAAAAGCAAGTGGACTCTTTCCAATTTTATCCTTATTCATGAGATGGAAAAATTCATAATTCCCACTATTATTAAGGATAAAATTGTCATTTAATAATTAAAAAGTGTAATAGCTACACATTTCTAAAAGACCATGTGCCTTTTTCATTGAACATTTATTTCGGGACGGAGAGAGTATCATTTTTGAAATTCCATCTGTTTGCCAAATAGTTTATACTTCATCCTTTTTTCCGGAATGAACAAAAAAAAACAAAGTGACGAGTCTATATGAATCCAGATAGCATTGAGTTTAAGGGTTGAGTTCCGGTGAGAAGTTGAGGTTCACGTAAGAAGCGTGAGAAGTGGTTGTCAACCGTTGAATGAGAAATGAATGCACATTAGGATGAGATTAAAAGAGATCAAGGGTTAACATCCACTTCTCATGCTTCTCACTGTTGACTCAACTTCTCACACGATCCTTTGCCTTGAGGCTGAAGTATTAAAGAGTTGGAATGCATCAACATACACAAAGTTAGATTTAGAGACATGAATGATTTTACCATTACAAGCTTTGTCAGCTTTCTTTGAGAGGAGTCGATATATTGGTTGATCTTTGCCTGGGACTTGGGCAGTTGGTGTTTCTTCATAGCTCCCGACACTTTATCGACCGTCTTCTTAACGATGGTCTTAAAGGCCTCTTTGCTCATATTACCCTGCCGCCATGACGGCTTCAGCACTTCCTTCACAAAATCAGCAAGCGCAACTTTAAAAAGCTTCATCGATCTAGAATCTTTGGTCTTCTTCGTTTTCCCTGTACTCTTCACTTGATCGATCTCAATCTCTCCCGGTGCCACATCAGCCAAATCGATCGGAGAGCTAGGACTGTCGTTTTCCACAGCACCCACCTCCGCATCTGCTGTCTCACCAAACTCGTCGTTTTCCATAGACGTACTTGCAGCAACAGCAACCTCTTTGTGCTTGCTGTTCTCTTCCAGATCCAAAAGCTTATTTGCCGTTCCTTCAATCTTGTTACCATGATCACTTTTCCTGAATGGGTTTACAGACGGCTCAATGCTGTCGAAGAGTGGATCATATTGATCACCTCCAGACGTAGGTATATTACGTGCAAAATAATGCATAGACCTGGGTGAGATATTCGTATTCCTTGAGCTTTTCCCTTCATCAAGTACGTGATTCTGAACGACAGAAGCACCATAATTGTTACTGTAGGATGTCCCAGTGTCTTGACTAAAAGCACCCGCACTGAACTTGGTACCCAGTGGCTGATCGAATGTGGATGCGTAAGGATTGTAGTGGCTCGAGATTCTAGATCGTCCAAAATCAGATATGCCAGAGACCTGACCACCATCAGGAAAATCGGTAGGATATCTCAGATTAACCTTCCCCGGCTCCATTAACGTAGAAATGCTATCAGCTACAGGGTTTTGCAAGCTGAATCTAGACATATAAGCATGACCTTCAGAAGACGGAACAGGAATCCCACCTGGAGGCATGGTTTCACCTGAGAAAGATTGCATTATACTTGTTGGCGTCTCTCTAGAGAAGCGAAGAGAGTGAGGATGAATGTCGCCCTGCGAGTTGGAATTTGATGAAACTAAATTCGGTGATGGAGCCCGCGGAAAGTTCTCTTCACCAAAAACCCTGGGACCTCCAGGTTGTTGGGGGATTGGGTAGTTCACGGGGAACGTTCTTGGTCTAAAATCTTCGGTGTGGGATAGAGGTCGCTGAGATTCCATTGCAGGAGGGTATATTCCTAGATGAGAGTCACCAACCAGCGAATGAGTCGGCAATTCAGGTGGATAGGGTCTGACAAAACCCTGAAAAGGATAGTTCATATGAAGCGGCAACTGAGTCTGCTGATACTGTGGCAGGGGACCACCAAGTTGGGGGCGTGGCGGTGGTGGCGGCAAAGGGTTCCACGAGGAAGCAGGTGGAACAGATAACTCAGGTTGTTCAGACAACAACGAAGCTTGATACGGGGGATATATTTCTGCAGAAGCAGAATGTGAAGAATAATTTGACGTTGGCACGACATTGTATTCTCTGGGCAGCTGTGAAGGAATTGGAGCTTGCAGAAGTGGGGGAAGTGGCAGTTGTGGTTCAGCAGGAGACGTTTGGTTTAAAGGGCGTTCACCAATTGAAAGTTGCTTTGCAGGGTGTTCAGTAATGGGCTGAAGTGGGTCATTGGAATTTTGAAGTAATGGGCCAGCAAGATCGGCTTTTGACTGCAGATCTAAATTTAAGGTTTCATGAGGACTTACGACCTCAGCAGAGTGACCTGCAGGCTCGACAAACTCCTCCTTGATCCTCTTACTACCTTTATCAACATCCTGATATAGAAGCATCTCTTGGCTATCGACCTCATCTGTCTCGGGTACTAATTTACCTGAGGTTTTTAATCTATCTGGCACATCTTGGTACTGCTGCTTGTTCTTGTGACGCCTGGATTCCTCGCTCTTTTCAGACTCATGAAGATACCTACATGACTCCCCACGGTAGCACCTGCCTCGACGAAAATCAAAGCAAACTGGTAGCTGACTTCTATTCCTTCTGGTCCAGTCGCCACCAGCTCCTCCGCCGTACCTATAAGGAGACCTGCTCCTGCTTCTTTTCTTGGGGGACCAGCTGCCAAGCAATGACCACGAATTAGAAAATACATCCTTTATGAAATCTCCATCGTTAAGGAAAAAAAATAACGGCAAAAATTCTAGTACTAAATGATAGTAATCAGCCTAAACCACATAATCGGTCCCAGGCTTTATGTCAACTTGCAAGATTTAACTCAGTCAAACTCACACAACATGGCCCTTTGACCAGTTTTTACACGCTTCAAAAGTCTGTTTAGATTGGACGCTTGAAAATGGCACTTCCAAAACTTTTGCCCATTTTACAGATGATAATTATTAAACATGCCATAGTTCTGATTGATCTTTTGTCGACAATCATCACTGCCGCAAAAAAAAGGTAAGTAGAACAGCACTATGTATGAAATACATGTTTCATGGATCTGATCCACTAATCGAGACATTTGTCGTAAAAAGTTGAAAAACTACAGGAGTGGTTTACCTTAACAACAATGGTTTCACGCTTTACACACTATCATATCCCACTGTGCTTTCTTTGTTTCCATTTTTAAGCTCAGAAGCTTGAAACGGAGTAGTTATAACTAAAAGAAAAAAAAGAACCACAAACCTTTGCAGTGTTCATGTGTATTTTATTGTGTGGATTTTAAACAAATAACAAATTTATGAATAGTACATGGGGTCAATACAAAAAGTTATATTAGGACCTTCGGAATTACGTAAAGCTGGTCAAAGAGACAACGTATCTGAGTTTGCAGTGCAGGGGCGAGCCATGCAAGTTGCACAAAAGCCTATGGATCAGTCATATGGTTTAGCTTAACAAAAACGACAATGTAATAGGCTAATAGCCCAACACTAAAAGATACTAATAATACTCACCTTGGTTATAATATAGCCTTAGTCAAGTGGACACATATTAAGGAGTGACAAAATAGAATGTAAGCCCCACAGACCTTTCAACAAGCAAATTTAGGATCTCTTGGTCTTGCTAACAAAATTGGATTTTCTAATTAAAGTGTTGCTTCTACATTTTTACAAAAAAATTATTCTCATATATGTTTCATATATAAAGACAGAGAAACTTCTATTGTGTCAAATGGATTAGTCCACTTAATCTTGGCCAACATAATAAAAGTTAAATTTTAGATCAAATTGTTATTCCTATACTTTTACAAGAAGATATTATCAAACGCGTTTCACATGAATGGACAGAGAAGCTTATGATGCATCCAACAATGTTGTTCCACTAAGTAGTATCATGCATAAATATTAAATATTTCTATCACAGAGCATGACATGAGGAAGCGAATGCTTTTCAATTTCTAGTGATCTCTATGAGCATTATACATACATACATACATACATATATATATACAGAGAGAGAGAGAGAGAGAGAATAAGTTATGTAACTGTTTGCGAACAAAGGGAACAATTAGAGGCTTGGAATTGTGAGCCACCATTGTAGGAGAATTAAGAATTTATACACCAAAAAGAAGGAACACAAAAAAAAAATACAGTAATACCTGCGAGACCGACTGCGATTCTCCCTCCTCCTCCGTGAACTCCTCCTCCTCCTTCCAACAGGAGATCGACTTCTACTCCTACTTCTGCCTCTTTTACCACGCCTCCTGGTATAGTCATCAGAGTCGCTGTCACTAGCACCTGCCTTAACCACTCTCCCAAACTCATCAACTTCTAACTTAGCGTTCCTATCTTCCTTCTGAGCCCCACCATTTTTACAACGAGTAGTATCATCATCTTCCAAGCAATCATTTTGTTTGAAATACATCACAGACTTACCACCATCAACAGTTGCTTGACTGTAACGGCCATTACCATCCTGTTCAACCTGCTCTCTAACAAGGTACGAACCAGTTTTTTCCTCCAAATCTTCTGTCCTTGTAGAAGATTCAGGAAATCTAAATGCTGTATCCAAAGAACCTTCCACAACAGGCACAGATAATGACCCCAATCCCTTGTCAAGTTCTGAAGATTCCTTAGATTTCATATCGGTCTGCAAAGCATCCAAGTCTGTAGTGCCTTCTGGACTTATATTTTCAATATGTGCATCACTATCATTTTCAGAACTATCATCAGAAGCATAGCCTTGTATAAGTCTAAATGGGCTAGTGCCTCCGATGAGTTCACCAGGAACCTCTGAGGACCTGACTTCTGCTGCAGCAGATGCACCTGATTGGTTCACCTCTTGAGATAAAATTATGTTGCATTTCTCTGCTTTGCTGTCTATAGACCAGACAGAATCAGAAACACCGACCTTCATTGATGACCTCTCAAGCGGCATATCATCCTGGGACAGATTGGCCCCTACGGTACAGAAGAGACTTTATGTATTTGTTTGTTGGGCAAAAATTGTGGTAAAATTTATTAAACATGCAACAGGTGCACATATCTGAAATATAGTGATATAGTGAAAGTCAGTCACCACATGTTATCTGTGCAAAATTATATAATTGCATGATCCCATTAAGCCAAAATATAACAACATGTAACCATCAAAAATAATTAAGTGTAAGTACCACTAAAAATGCCCAGGCTTCAGAAATAGAACAAAACTGTACTTAATGCCTAGATTTTTTCAAGTGAAAATGCATAATGTATCAACTACAATGATTATAACCTACAATTCAAAAATTAAAACACATACATGACATAATTATAGGTCTTCTTACCTAGAATTTAAAATCTATTCTCAAATGGTAAGAGCTAAAATTTCCAAATAAAGAGCAATGTTGCATCAGTAACTTGTGCACCATGCATGATAATTTGTGCATCACTCTAGATTTGGTAGTTTTAGCTTTAGAAAAGAGCAATAAAATATAGCAGAAACATGTTAGTTTGGGCATAGGACATGCATTTGCAAAGAATTACAAGAGGATTGCCATTAAACCATATCAAGGCGAGAGTATGCCTTGCCAGTTGGTCAAAGCAGAGGACACCAAGGCATGCATAACAATTGTGAACCCAAATATACATCAAAGGAAATCTTAACCATTCGAAGTCAAGAAGTTCTAGGCGCAGTCTGCAAATTATAAAGAACCAGGTTATATGCAACAATTCATAGCATCACAACTTCCTTAATTTCCTGCTAAATTCCTGTATGTAACCTTATGTATCCCCCCTCCAATCAGAATCTTACTACTCAACTTTTTCTAGCTAAATAATTCATTGGTCACAAACCCCATGGGAGTAAATCCCTTTGATGCAAATCAAAGGTCTTGAAATTTAACACAGGATACAAATTTTCTCTTACACAGTTGACACTACCAAAATCACTGTCATGCCCAACAGTGTATTTGCCATTCACCCCTTTCAAGTTTTTTTCAATTGGACATACATTATGATTTTGAAATGCATTGACAAATAAAAAAAACATTCTTAAGAACAAATTTTCAGCAAGTGAAGGCACAAGCGCATGCAGAAGGAAAGTTTGAGTGTTTATGCTGAATAAAGAAATATCAATAAAAAAAGATGAAAATGACGACAATCAATAAAAGATGACTAAAATGAAACAAATGTACTAAGATGGAAAAGAAAAGAAGCAGGGATATTGGAAACTAAAAATACACCCAAAGAATACAAATATAGAGCACTATATGGATATTGAAGATGGACTGATGAACAGCATGGTAGCAGAAGAACAAGAAATTGACTTGTGGATCATACAACAGAAGATTTTGCTTGAACACTTTGGTCGCTAAGAACTCAATTATTGAGGGAATGGACAGACACATGTAAGGATACTCTTATAGTAGAACCACACAAGGGGATACACCTACAAACCTCCAATATCTTTCTGTGAAGATAGACAACACCTAATCAAGAACATAAACACCAACAGATAACTTATCTTTTGTAGAGTTTTATGTCACTACCTACAAATCACAATTAGAGCCAGATTTGAGTAGGTATTGAATAATCTTGTTCAAAAGAATAAAAAGAAGACAGTGTACATGCATAACTCATAGGAATACAAAGGAAGCAACAACTTTGTAGTTCATACCTTGTTCAATCGCTCCTGAAGAGCCTGGGCAGGATAAATCTCCATCTGTTGCATCCTTGTGTGATATATGTTCCATATCACATGTGTGTTCGTCATGCTCTTCTACTGTTATATCAACTTCATTGGATATAAAAGTAGGTTCACTTTTTGCACTCCCAAATGATTTACCAATACCTGGCTCCTCAGGCTGTGTGATATCATCTAAGATCAAAGCAGCAAAAACAAAGTGAGGTTTCAACATTCCAACCATGAAATTTCACTAGAAGCTCATAACATTAAGCAACAAGATATCGTAATCCGAACATTCTCTCTGCAAAAGTATGTATTTATTCAATGTGTGTCCTCAGGAACATGAAAACCTTAATTACACCCATCAGCTTCGCTCTTTCTTATAACATATGACATCATTTAAACTATGTAAATTACACAGCATCCCAAGTACAACCCGTTGCATACACTGACGATACCTCCTAATTACAAGAATATACAAAAAAATTATGAATTGAACTCCAGATGCACACTTGTAGAAAAATTATTTTTATTCTGATTAATCTTAACCAGCATACAGACCAAAAAACAGCCAGAAGACATGTATCAAACTTCAAACACCAAGGCATAGCTTTGAAGCACCACGAGGCACAAGAAATATGTTGTAGATGTATAGATGGTATGCAATATAACACAAACAAAAAGTGTATGTATATAGCTTGAAATCCATTGGTGCCTATGAAAACAAAATTCCAGAAACAAACATCTTTCTTCGCCAAACATAGAAAAACAATCAACGTTACAACTAAATGATCTGTCAAATGGACTATATTTTATAATGGTTGTGTGTTAAAAACTTGATCCAAGTATCTAATTGAATGATTCAGAAACTGCCTCTGCCCCAAACAGATTATTGAGCTAGCATACATAAGATAAAAATGAACACGTATTCCTTCTGTGATATATCATAGATGCAGAAAGATAAAAGACAAGGATTGAAAAAGAAAGTAATTTAGTGCTTTGCCAGATGATCATGTCACCATGGAAGGTACAAAATATTGTTTACGTAGCTCTGGGCCTCAACGAAGCTAAGTACTTGGCCAGTACAGAATCACAGGTGGCTCCAAGTATATATACTTTTTTTCCAATGGACATGCTGAACTTATAACATCATGCTTCATCTCTGACCACACAATGGGTAAACATTGTTACGTAACAAGTTTGTGCACGATGTATCCTTATTCCTTAAAGTCTTACACAAATTCAAAAGAAAGAAACGAAGATTAGCATATGTGTATCGTGGTGCATGGCTGCCCAACATGCTTTTGATAATGGATTTTGGAAAGAGCTGCTAAAGCATTGGAGGTGGTAATTTCTCTTTGCTCCTAATTGTGACTACCACAAGAAAGAAAAAAAATTACACCACCCGCTCCAAGTGAATTGAAACAATCACCATGACAAAAGAACCGCAATGAATTCTGTAAAGTAATTACAAATAACCAGACTGTGTCCAAGAATCTAAGATGACGCTAACCTATTAAAAGCAGTATAGATAGGTTAGTGGAAACAGATGGGAAAAACCACAAAGCACCAACTTGAACCAGGAAACCTACAAACATGTAAGTACTGAGAGTGTCTTCAATATATACGCAAACACAAAAGCACTTAAAAGTAAATCTTTGTAATAAACTGGATGCAACATGACAACATGCACCTAGAGATGGTAGATAACCAGTAAGAGCAAAGACTAAAGTAAAATTCATGCATGGGATATGAACTGATGATATATATACATCACAAATGCACAATCCAAAACTAAGGGGTCATTTACCAACGCTAACCGAGTAAGAGTCACGACTCTCACTTACCTTACCTAAAGTAAGTGTAAATCTTGAATTATATAGCATGGCAAGGACCGACATTTTACCCAGTGAGGGTGGTGACTCATACCCAGCTAGAGTTTAGTGGGTAAGACACACTTACCAACAATCTTAATATGTCATTTTGATGCCTGGGAATCTTACCCGGTAAGGTAGATGATATAAATGAGTATGGTGACTCTTACCCTATTTGCATTGGTAAATGGCCCCTAACTGTTAGAAAACATATGTAACTTGATAATTGTATAAACAGAGAATGAGTGCATAAATAATGAACACCACTCATAAGAAACATCAATCATATGCACTCACTTAATCTCCAGAGAGATACTAACAAACATAAAGATTGTTTTTGCAAGATAAACAAATTGTTATTCATAACTTGAATTAAGCTAACCTTCCATATCCATGTCGGAACCGGCAGGAGAATGAGATATGTCTGCATGCACTGAGCCATCGGGTTGCATGGAAGAGCTAACTCCTGAAGGTTTTAAAGATACGTTCCTATTATGAGTCCCTTCAAGCAATTCACTTGAACTACAATTCTTTTTCATCCATTTGTAATACTCATGTGAAATTGCAGCTTCACTTCCCGGTGCTCCTCCAAACAGAAACTCGAACTCCGGATTATCAACCTCCTTTTGGCGGGTCATGTCTTCAAATTTGTGGCCATTCTTAGCAACATACTGGCATAAAACTTCAATCTTCCGAACAATTTTCTCGTCTCTAGGCCTGGGTGGAGGTAGAGGGATATTGGACATAATATTGTAGTCAGATGTACCTTCCACACTCGTAGAAGAAACATCAACAGATGTGCCTTTTATACCATTATCCCGCCTGAGGATATCATTACCTCTATGACCATCACTACTGGATCTATCAGTTACACCAGAGGACACCATGTCTACAACAGAAGGTTTTCTAGAAGTTGGACCAAGTTCAGCAGCTGTAGAGAGAGATTCGGAAGACGGACGAAGGGGAGAACTGGGAGGGGGTGAAGAAGGAGGCAGAGGTGGAGGTCCCGGAGGAGGAGATGATGGTGGAGGAGGTGGTGGTGGTGGCAGGTGACCCAATGGAGATTCATGGGCTGGCTGTACAAATGATCCAAAAGGGGCGGGTGTGAAGTAGCTTGAAGTGGGTGGAGGAGGTAGTAGTGGCGGGGCCTGTTGAATACCCCGTATCCCCACAGGTGGTAGTGGAGGAGCTGGGACTCTATAAAAATGCTGTCCTTGTGGATGTGGTGGTGGTATTCTTGGAGTTAGATGATGGCCAAGAGGAGGAATTGGTGGAGAAATGTGTTGATTTTGATTCCAGTTGGAATTCTGTGGGGCGACTGAGTAAGAATGTGGTGTTGAGGTGCTTACATGCCCATGAGGTGGGGGTGGAGGAGGTGGAATCAAGTAAGACTGACTTGAGCTCATCATTCCACTTGAAGGAACCGAAACAGGTGGACCTAGCTGCATCGAAGCAGAAGAGGCAAGCGCATATGGAGGGGGTTGTCCAGCATGAGGTGGAATAGATGGACGACCTTGTTGAGTTATGGGATGTTGTGAAGATGGCGGACCTTGTTGAAATGGGGGAAGGGGAGGTGAAGGAAGAACTGGCAAGCGCTGTCCAAATTGCTGATAATTCCCCCGATTATACATAGCAATGGGCTTAAATTGTACTATAAGTCAG
Organism: Carthamus tinctorius; assembly: GCA_001633085.1. NCBI lineage: Eukaryota > Viridiplantae > Streptophyta > Magnoliopsida > Asterales > Asteraceae > Carthamus > Carthamus tinctorius. The sequence continues at coordinate 20,716 of LUCG01245180.1, forward strand.
AGACCGCAGCTTCCAGAATCTAGTAAGACCTGCCGCAACAAAATAAACAGCAAAGCCTCCATTACAACCCTATCAACCATAGATGAAGGCATGAAGCTGGTAGGATCAAGCTTTAAATCTTAACTCAATACAGAATCATGTATAGTTAACAAAAGATCAGAACAGTGCAATAAGCCAATAATATATGTTACTATTTACTGCTTTCTCAAACATAGGCAGTTTCCCTTTTACCTGGTACAACTTGAATCTTGTAATATCATTGTGCAACAAGCATACATTTGTCTCTATATGAAAACAATGAAAGGTAAAAGAATTAAAAAAAAGACAGCACCACTTCCCCACAGGCTAAATAAATAAATACTATTAGGAGGCCTATAATTGTACCATATGACCACCATCAAAATGTTGAAGGTCCACTCAATTTTCTTTCCTTTCCTCACAAATCTAACATGATCTCCAATCACAATTCACATAAACTACACAATCAACACTATACTATATTATGCAGAAACTATAATTGATATAGAACACCTAGTGATAAACAGGTAATTAGCTAAACGGATGAAAACAATATTCAGACTCAAATGAAATTAATCAGTCTCTTACCATCAACTTAAATAACTTTGTACCAAAAAAATGCATCAACCAACTCGGTATGAAAAGATCCTCCTGTGAAATGTTTACATGAAATGTTCTGTTGGTACTTAATTCAAGTCTACCGTATTGTCATTGAACACACTCTCCCATTTCCATCAAAAGAGAAACATAATACTGGCATTGAACTTCCATTAGGTTAAAAAATAGTAACTGCACTGCATCATAACTAATAGCAAGAACTAGAAAATGTGCATGGTTGGTTTAAATTTACAAACAAAAGTTTAACAATTTGCGATATTTAAGCACCGGGATTTTCATAGAAAGTCTGCTCATAGCTCCTTTTTTCTGGGAAGAAGGAATTACATGTTACTATTCAAAAACTTTAAGCATGAAACTATAATGCAATTAAGGAAATCTGATGCATACCTTAAAATTTTATCTGTAAACGAAGTGAAGATAGAAACTACAACCACTCAAGTAAGTTGTTTTGTGTTAAAACATGCAAACCCTAACTTCTACCATGCTCCGTTCTTGTCTGAAAATTCGAACTCTGCTTTATGGTAAATCAAAGATAATCAAGCAATGAAGAGAAAGGTACAGGTTAAAGATGCTAAATAACCTAACTGTTTCAAGGATAATGCAAGTAGAACGCAATGCATAAATTCGTAGCCCTGCTCAATTACGCATAAAATAAGCATCAAAACAACACATTTCTTCTCGTGTACCAAATAACGGATAATTAACATAGCTCATGTGATATGTGAGGTACCTACGACATCGCCATTCTTCCAAATTTTCATAGCGAAAGGTTTTCGAACAAAGATTTGCGTAACAAATTTTCGAAACTGTATGAACCTAATTCAATTTACCGAAGTTGAAGATTGGATTACCTTAATCCTCCTCCTCTATGATAGTTGTTGATAAACGATAGGATTCGTGAATCTCTGAAATGAATTCACACATCAGGAATCTGAAATCAACCCTTGAAGAATCTTGTAATTATGGTGAAATCTTGAAGGCAGATATGGGGATTTAGAGGATCGTGGGGGAAAGACGGTGGAGGGAGGGAGGAGGGATAGTAGTGGTAAGGAGGGTTTTTGACATCGTGATGCTTACGCAGCTACAACAACACTTTGCTTATGTTTCCATGTTTGCCCTTTGTTGCAATAAGATCCCTAATTTGAATTTACAATTTTCTTTTAGTTTTTATTTTTTTGAACGACGAATAAAACACACGTTTCCAAGGTATTCGGGTTTCAAGGGCACCCGACTAATCCCCATCGACCACTACCATTATGTGGCAGACCCATGATCATCGGTATCGTCACATGCGACTGGGTTTGAACCTGGGTAGTCAAGGATACCATCCACTGACCCCCCCCCAGGATGTTACCTTACCACTAGGAAAGACATGTTTTGATTATTTTTTTTAATTTGGTAAACACCGAATCATCTTTGGGTGATCATAGATAGTTTGAAGTTATTGCAAGTGAATGTCCATGGTTATAAAGATTTCGATACTATCTGTATTCGAACCCGTAAAATTTGAGATTTCCATTGCATCTCCTAAACTTTAACGGTTGGGCAGCAATCAAGTGTTTAAACCTTAGAAAGTTGAAACTGAACCGTATCAACTTACCTCGTCAACAAGGTTTGGTTAGGATAGGATGTGTATGTTGACGTTATCCTTCTCCGTAAAGATAAAAGACTGTTTTCATAATTCCTAAAATAACTTTTGAAGGTTTAGAAGATTCATACAAGATTTCTAGGGCTATTTGATAAGATTGAAATTTTTGAGTGATAAAGCAAAATGTGCAAAAAGCAAGAAAAATACAGTATAAAAGGTCAATAAAGGGCTAAGATGACGAAGATAAATGGTAAAGTGTATGCAAATAAAGTAAAAGACACACACAAGGAGCAATCCTCGTTACCGGATAAAAGAACCCTTGCCTCATCCGTTATGATCATCTTAGGGCACAAGGACCCTCTTACGTTTCAGCCAAAGACCCCACCCCCGACATCTACCCCTCCAACCATTTTTCCCATCAGTGCAACCAATAGACCGTACACATCGTATGTTACCCTAGTCTATTGACTTCCAAGTACACCTAGTAGATGTCATAATTTGAGAAGTCAAATGTTGTCATGATCAGGCTCAGTTGCTCATGGCACATCCTCTTTGGCATGCCTATCTTCCCTGTCGCCTCAACCACCACTACATGGTATATCATTATCGATGTCGTTATATGTCTTCTACAAATGTGCATAGGTTTTCACAACATCCATTCCTTCGATTACCTGTGACGGACACAACTCCAACCATAGTTTAGAAGATATCGTCCTATATTCTAAATTCTTCGACCAGAAACTTACAATATCTCATCTTTTTGTCATGCTTCCAAGGTTGGATTATGAGCTTTTAATTTGTTTCATTTTATACCATAAGCTTCTACCTCCACATCTTTTTGCCACGTTCCTTGAGGCCAAAATTCAAGCTTTATATTATGTATGGTTTGAACTTTTACAATTTAATACCATCACATCTAAATTCATGATACTATAAATAGCTTGCTAGTATAAAATGTATTCTGTTAAATCATCAAAAACACGAAGGTACAACACATGCATAGTATGGTAGCAATGGATGAATTAAGAGATTGGCTTATGGATTTCAGGTTGATGCTCATTCACTAAAATGTTAATTACTTCAACTATATCGAGTATTTCAAACCTAGTAGCATCAAAATGCAATGAGCATGAAATTGCTTGCCTCCACTGTCGTCACACCATTTAAGTCCATAAAACATGATCATATTCGAGCATACTTCGCCTTTGTTTTGCTCAAGTGATTTCAACCTCTAATGTTATTGAATATTGAAAGTTTTAGAGAATGACTCGCCTGCCGAGTCTTTGTGTATTCCATTGTATAAATAGAGAA
>LUCG01245188.1:0-11110 GCA_001633085.1 Carthamus tinctorius
AATATGAAACAATTTCATCAAAAAATGAATCATGTAATATAATTTCATCATATTAAACAATTTTCATGAACCAATTTCATCATATAGTCGTCTTTATTGGCAAAGTTCACAAGTTCACACGAAAAAAAGTTCACAAATGAAAATCTATATATATATATATATATAGGGGTGGGTTCAAATGTGAACCACTTTTTGGTTGTGAACGTGAGGACAGCCGAGAGCGCGACACGTGGTAGATGACTAGACGCCACGTAAGTTCCACGGCGGATGACTAGGCGCGATTCATGGGAGGGCATTGAATTAAAGGAGGGGACCACACTCAAAGACGCCACGTGTTGCACTCTCGGCTGTTCTCACGTTCACAATCAAAAAATGGTTCACATTTGAACTTTCCTCTCTCTATATATATATAATTAATAAAAAATATATAAAGTTGGGTTGAGCCTGATTTAGATAGTGTTATATGAAAAGTTGGTGATGGTTTGAGAGAAAGCAAATGTGACGTTGATGTATTAGTATTGAGTTGAGCTCAATTTAGTGTGTGGTACGTATGGCGTTATGTGTTTGTGTGCAACGGACCGAGGTCCAAAGAGTACCACTTTATGTGGGCTTTATTAGTACGTTTTGGGCCTGGCCTGATAAATCACCAAAATATTTGAAACTCTTTTTAATCTTTTTCTGAAAATATATTTCTAAAAGTGATTATTTAAAGCTTGATTATTTTGTTGCTATGTTTTATTTTTTGAAACTCCAAAACTATTTATGTTTTATTTAAAATTTATTAGTCTTAAAAATAAGCCCTATAAAACAATTAATTAGAATGCTCTATTTTTTTTTGATGTTTCAAAAACTTAAAAGTTATTAAAAATTGATTTTATTATGTCGAAACTCAAAACCAAATTTCTTTTTAACGTATTTAATCACATTATCAAAAAATGTATTTCTATAATAGACAATTCGATTTTAACGTATATTGCTCACGTGCAATTCAAACGCAATTAACTACGATATATTTACTTACGTTAATTAGAAAAAAAAAGAATAAAAAGAATCGAAATAAAAAACGAAAGAAAAGAAAAATAGTATTTTTATTTTGTATTCCCATTATGTACGGAAAAGAAAGAAAAGCAAAAAATTCATTTGTTAAACACGAGAGAAAAGAAAGAGAAAGATAGTATTTATAAAATATACCAGCTAAAATACATCCCTAAAACTGAAAGCTAGATAATTTTGTAATATTAATTATTTTTTTCAAGAGATTTTAATTTATTTCATTTTCTTTCCTCACGAATGGTGTTCGGGAAGAAAGCTTTGAAAGAAAAGCTTATCACTATTTTCTTTTCACTTTTTTTTTCTTCCTTTTTTGTATTTGAGAGGTAGGTTTGGAAAAATAAAACTCATTGCTATTTTTCTTTTGACCTTTTTTTCTCTTAAAAAAATTCGAGAACATGAGATTGTTTTATTTGTTTTCCTCCTATTTCCTTCTTTAAAGTTTTATTTTAATAAAGATTACATGACATTAATTAATTCTTTCATTTTCACCTTTAAATTAACACTATTTTTTAACAGCAGCAAAAGCCATCATACCAACTGAACAATTAGTACAAGATACTAGATAGAAAACCAAATGCACTAATAGAAACAAGGAACAAAACCAGTGAACTTATAAAAAGTAGTAGTACGAGAAAGAAGTTTGCGAGGAGCAAACTCACAACAACAACCCCTGCAGAGAAAGACAGAGTTGCATGCTGCCTCTACGAGTGCTCCTCCGCACTGCAGTAACACCGACAGTTATTTTTAACTTAAAAAAATAGAATACAATCTCACGTATTGGATTGATGATAGAAACATTTTAATTTTCTTTGGACAATAAAAAAACAATTTATAGAACAATAGCGAGAAGTTAGAACAATACAACTGTTAAACGAAAACAAGGGGAACAAGCCACTCCTCCTAACTAAGCGTCCTACCAATTTTACATATGAGTTTTATCCAACAAAAAGCCTGAAATTGAATTGAGTTGGCCATCTCTTTTCCACTCATGAACTTTCATTTGTGTAATTTCTTATTCCTTTGTAGCCACATGACCCAAAAATAAGTAATTGTGATCACCTCCTCTGCCACCTTCTTCGCATATTTGTGCACCTTTATTTGTTGGACAGTTGTACAAAGATCACTCATCGAGCTTGTAGTAATAGGCCACTTGTTCCATCGTTGGTGCAAAAACGCACCCACTTCTCGGGCCATTAAGCATCGCACGAAGAGATGGTCTGCGTCTTCCTAGTACGTGACACAGCCCGGGCAGTCGCCAGAGTCGATCTGGAGCCCCCTTTTGATCAAGTTATCTTTTGTAGCCGGTCTGTTCCCAAGTACTCTCCAAACATGGATGTTTATCCTACCGGGAACCAAATTATTCCAATAAGTGGCCAAACCTGTCTCCTATTTGTTGTCCACCAATTTCCAAAGCAAGGCAACCGAGTAACATCGTTCTTCCTCTAGCGTCTATATCCAGGGATTTCGATATGTATCCCATTACCATAAGCCAATTCTTTTTGGTTATATTAGGTTGTTAAAGAAATGCATATTTACGTTTTCACTTTAGATTCTTCAAAACAAAACTTCTCTAATTTAGATATATTTAATAATTGTTATAATAAAATCGTAATCATAGTTTATTTGTTTTTGATTAACATGCGTGTGGAGTCATCAAGTCAAAGTCAAGTGGACTTATGATTTCTTCAAGTGCACGTCAACGTGTTGTGTACAACAATTAGGAATTCATTGGGCCCACTAGAAACTAACTTTCAAATTTATAATTTTAACTTTTAATAACTTATTTACACATTATGCACTGGGTCAGGTTCACATGAGACCAAACTGTTTCCGTGATACCGATGAAATCAAGACTTTACACATGAAACTTCAAAGCAAAAAACTGTGAAGGTAAAGAAAAAATTGAGCATTCATAGTGAAAACATTGTAAATGTTACGTTCACGGTATTTTTCACTGTGAAGTTTCAGATTTTTCTTTTACCTTCACAGCGTTTTTCCGTGAAGATGTGGATTTTTTTTACCTTGACAGTGTCTTTCACTATGAATGTTCGAACTTTTTTTTTTACCTTCGTAGTGTTTTACTGTGAAGTTTCATGTGTAAAGTCTTGGTTTCAACGGACTCACATAAACAACTTGGTCTCAACGGAGTCACAGAAACAACTTGGTCTCATATAAACCTAAGTCTGACATATCTTCTCAAATGTTTTTGTAGATTATAACAATTATTAAAATTTCCTTAATAGTTTGCTATTTTCAATTTTATTCAGAAATGTTACTTTACATATGTTATTAAAATGTATGTTGTAAATCATGAAACAATGTTCATAAACCTTGACCTTGACCTTGAACAAGACCTTTTACTTAATTTTATATAATTTTCATAGTAAAGAAGATGAAACAATGTTCATAGAAAATTCATAGTGGTTCAGGTGTTGATCTCAAAGTCAACAAGTCAACTACCTAGATCACTTTTTCTTTAACCTTCCTTTCAATTCTTTGAAATCATCAATCCCAACAAACTGGTTGTTCCCAATATTTTCCTAGAAATCTTGTTGTAAACTCAAAAACAATATTTAAAAACACATATTCTTTCATAACTATATACATATATATCATATATATATATATACATGTATACTCTCTTTTTATTCACAATGAATATGAAAACCTTCACTTCTTCAATCCTACCACCCTTCCAAATTGCATTTCTAGACATGAACAAATGTCAAGTCCTGCTAAACTCCCTTCGAGTTTCCATTCGATCGATACTAACCCATGTTTCAATCTCATGGAACAAGCTAAAGACTACTCCAATTACTCCAATATCACCTCAAGATCATGCAAAAGAGGCCATCAAGAAAGAAGTCTTGTCTTTGAGCTCAGGAGAGATAAACATGGTGATGAATGAGCTAGGGTTTCCGAAGTGTTGCGGTCTTGTTGATGGTAGCAGGATCGATGTTTTGTCGTTGTTCGATGAGGATGAACCGAGTTTGGGGGAAGTTAAGGTTGCATTTGATGTGTTTGATGAGAACTCAGATGGGTTCATTGATGAGTTTGAGTTGCACAAGATGTTGTGTAGGTTTGGGCAACATGAAGAGGGTGCAAAGTTGGAGCAATGCAGAAAGATGATCAAAGGGTTTGATGTGAATGGAGATGGAGTTATTGATTTTGATGAGTTTGTCAAACTTATGGAGACATGTTCTTTCTAGGATATATATGAACTTGAAGTATGTGTTTTCTTTGTAGCTAAGAAATTAAGTATATGTACCTTATGCCAAAATAAATGGTGTTTGTGTAATTATTCTGTTATTGAATTAGGTTATTGATCCAATTTTAATTAAAATATTATTTTCTATTTCATTTATCGATATAATATTCAACTTCAATTAAATCTTAAAATTTTTATAACCATAATCGTCTACAATCCAATCTATTCTAAAATATTATTTTATAAAAACTATATTTTTAATTTTTTATACATATATAATTATTATTTTTTTAAAATCATATAAAAATTTAGAAAATTTAAATCCATACCAGATATATAATTAAAAAAAGTGATTTTGTTGAAAAATAGCAAGATAACGAGAGAATTATAATGAAAAGAAAAATTGACGTGATGAAAATATATTAATATTGATCACTATTTTGTTGGTAATTGAAAACCATAAATTTGGTATATTTTTTAACTTTTAGTTTTATTATAAAAATCTGATTTTTAATTAAAAAATGTTTCTTTTAAAAATATAAAAGTAACCTATGACATGTGTCAATTCCATGTTAAAATGCATCAACAATCTTTAGATAGTTGAAAGATAGTTGAGCTAGAGGTTCGTCTCAGATCGCTTCCATTAATTTTTCTTGTCCTTTTCTAGTTCATGAACAATTTGGATCGCTGTTGTGTGTAGTGTTTAGGCATTGAAAATAATTTAATTATCTAATTATAGAGGTACAAACTATAAACTTCAAATGTTGAAATATTCTGTTGTATAATATTTAAATATATTAAATAATCCATTATAATAGTATACATATAAAGATACGTATATTTTATTATATAGTCTATTAAAATATTGTATTCTTAAAGTTTGAATGTTGAAAAATAACTAACATAGTTTTCTTTTATATAATAGAATAGATGGATATATATGGCACTGTTTGAAAAATTATCCTATAATAATAAGTGCCCTAGAGAATGTGGGTTTATAGCACGTTTTCTTAAAATTGTCTTATAAAATAGTTAATACGACATTTTATATTAAACTTGTTCCAAAAAAAACATGTTAAGACGTTTAAAGGCATCCATAAGCTTTCTATTTACGACGTCATAATATAGGATGTTCTATTTTTTGGTCCAATAAATTATATCTTATGAAGTAATTTATTAGAATGCTTAGAAGTTGATGAGTTCCCATAAACCAATTTTGTTATAGTATTTTGATATAAATGGACATCAAAATAAAATATTTGCATTGCACATAAACTTATAAAACCATAAAATTGAAATCGAGTGATAGAGAATAAAACTAACACGAAACAAGATTCGAGTGATAGAGAATAAAACTAACACGAAACAAGATTATTTATTAAACTGTTCAATAGCTTAAAATGTTTGCACCACATCACATATTTACATATCTAGTAAATAAATAAGTAAAAACTCATTTTAATTCTCAAACAAATTTTGATCAAAGCAGGCCCAATAGTTATGTTATCCTCCAAAGTTATTCCTCCACCTTTTTGTTGAACAACACTCCTCCACTTTTTAAGTTTAACATTTTTTCTTTTTGTAAAAATCCTTCTCAGGTGTAAAAAAAACGAAACCGAATAGCTCACCGAACCAAATGATATTTGGGTTAAACAGTTTCGAGTTAAATGGTTTTGGTAACTGAATAATGATCCTTAACTTTTCCTAATTCGGTTAAACCGAATAATCCGAATAAGATACTTTAAATAATTAATGACTGCAAAAAATAAATCAAATACATGTTATACTATTATTATTTTATATATTTTATTGTCATATATGTTTCTTATTGATAGTAGATGATGGTTTTTATTATAAAGCATTTTGTTTGATTTACAACATCCAATGAAGAAAAGTTATGTCATAAGGGGATATTTGTTTTTGATAAATGATATTCTCTTACTTAATATAAGTCAATTTTGTATTATGAATGTATACAATTATAAGTTAGAGGCAACAAATGCTTAATTTGGCAAAATTATATGAGTAAGTTTCTAATGAAAAATATAAATCGTTATTCGGTTTAATCAGTTACCAAACCAAAAAACCCGAACCTTATTTGATTTGGTTATCAGTTAATTTTGAAAAACTTAACAAACCAATGAATCCAAACCGAAAACCGATCTAACCGACCGAATAATACCTCTATATGCATGTTATTTTTATACTTTGACAAAAGTAACCCTCAAATTTACATCGTGGCTTATTTTGTGAGAGTAATTAACTTGTGTAATTTTTAAATCTAAATAACATGAGAAAGTAAGAAAAGAATGTTTATTTATGTAAATTATTAAAAAAGTGTCTTATAGAAACAAGTATCATAATAGCTATTTTAAAGATACTATTTGAAACAGTGTCCTATAAAACTAGTGTCTTCAAAAATTATGGGTTTATAGGACACTTTTTATAAAATAGATAATACGGCACTTTGCATTAAAATTGTCTTTAAAATTTTGTTAAGACGCCTAAAAATGTCTTATAAACTAATTAAAACGTCTTGAAATAGGACAATTTACCTTTTTATCCTACGACAAGACTACATGTGACTTCGAGAGAACTCACTCTTGAGATCGCTTCCAATAGGTAGTTCATGTCTAAGTGAGGTCCGAGCCTAAGCCCATGTATGTATATGATCAACATGAGGTTGATATTGAGCTCAAATTCGTCTTCAAACTATTGTTATTTCAGTTCCATTTTCATTCTTGTATGATTTCAATGTGGTCTAAAGATGGTGTTTAACAGTAAGAATAAGTATTTTTTGACAACAATAATCAAAGGTTTAATACCACACCAAAAGGGTCCAATGTGTTGTGGTAAAGTGGTTAGTGCTTGGAGGATACATAGTGCCCACCCTAGTTCGAATCCCCAATGTACAAACGAAAGACATTTGTCAATTCCTTTGTAGCCCAAGGTCGGTAACATCCTGAGGGGGGCAGTGGATAGTATCCTGTCTACCTGGGTTCGATTCGAGGGGGGAACAGGAGGTGACACCCCAGTTCATGGGTCGACCTTCGGGCCGGGCATGGGCGAGGCTATGGACCGGTAATTGTTTCCATGGTCGAGATGATTAGTCGGGTGCCCGAATGGATCCCTTATACCTCTTCTACGTAAACCATGAACTTAAATGAGATTATATGGCTGGGTTTTGTCTAAAAATTTTCACTAAAGTGATCGGATTAAAAAGATCATAATGTTTGGCGTACGATCCATCGTTCAATACACAATCAAATGTATTCTAGCACTTTGCTTTGTAATAACGTTTTTAGGCCGTGTGTAACAGGGTGTTGGGTTTAGCAGGTTCGAACCCGGCATTCTCAGCGGGTTCGGCGGGCTCCGCTACGCCACCGGTGGGTTCGGCGGGTTGAAGGTGAGAACGGTTTGGTGAAGCCGATGATAATCAGAGAGGGTTGTGTGTGTGGTGTGTATGAGAGGGTTGGGTACTAATCAGAGAGGGTTTCAGAGGGTTAATTGTGGGGTTGGGAAAAAGCTTATGTGGAAGCTGATGTGGCAGTGGGGTTTGAAGGGTTGAGAGGGTTGGGTACGCATAGCCTTAGATATGGTGTTAATTTAGTGTCTCAATTAAGGGAAACCCATAACAAATTTTATATAAATAATCCAAGATGATGATTCATAATTACCAAAAATGGGGGCAACCTCATGAATGTAACTTAATTCTGTTATGTTCCTAGGGAAACATATGTTAGATGATGACAATGTTGTTAGCTTGTTACATGATCTCCAGTCCCATGTGAATAACATGAACAATCACACCTGCGAAGATTCTGCTGAGGAAATCATGTTTGGCAGTTACTCATCATCATATATCAATTTAAACAAAACTCATATCGTGTTAATTAACCATAAGATACTTAACAAGATACGAACGGTAAATTATTTTTCTTTTAAACGGCCAACACACACCCACTAAACCTACTACTCCAACGCCCACAACGGGGCTCGAACCCACAACCATAAGAGAGGGGGACGCCACTCAATAACACCAAATGCCGCTGAGCCACGGACCCTTTGGCCGATACGAAGGATAAATGAGACCAGTTAAGTAATTAATAAAATTGTTAAATAATTAAACGGTTTAATTGATTAATTTGACATGAACTAAAAAAGAGAGATTTTTTTTAATTAATTAATAAGGAAACTAAACCCTGATACTAAATAGGATGGCTGTTCTCATTCATGTGGCCCCAACTCCAAGAAAGTCTATAAGCGGTGGTGAAATGTCGATATTGGCCTCTGAGAGCTGCTGGCTTTGTAAAACTTGTGGTGGTGGTGTTACTGCAGCTGATACTGAAGGGGTCATAGTACTAACGGTGGAATTATCTGCACCTGATGAGAAAGAGCTTCTGCCACTGTTGTAAAATTGATGAGGAGGGTAATACTGATGATGATAATTCATGGCAGTCATCATCATCAATGGTACTGATGCATGTTCATCATCATCATCACCACCATCATCATCATCATCATCATCATGTACATGACCACCCATCATCCAAGATGTGTTCTTGTTGCTAAAGAGATCCATCATCATCATCATCTGATTATTGTTGTTGTTCTTGCCACCTGAAATAATTATTCCCAATTTTGAAGACCAAAATGGTAAGCTACATCTTGGACACAAAAAGGTTACAATTTTTTTTTTCTTTTCCAAAAAGGGGGTCCCATATCTATGTCACCCTAGTTAATCAGGCTATAGTAACTTGTAAATCTTGAATTAAAAGATGTACATTTGTCTAGCTACTCACTTGATAGCCACTTTAAGCTGTACCCTTTTTTCTTTCTTTCTTTCAAAATGGTCCTCCTTTTCAAGAACTTATCAAAGCAAATATCTTTTTCAAATGCAGGAGAAAACCCAAAAGTTGCAAACTTTTTGTGTCCAAGAATTAGAACTCACCGGAAACATGACCAAACGGTGGTGGTGGTGGCTGTTGTGGGAACATCGCCGGCGGCGGCGGTGGTGGTGGTGGTGGTGGAGTTGCAGAAGTAGTTTCTGATCTTGAAACAGTTTGAGTTTGAGTGGTGATGAGCATTCTCCTTTTCCTGTGAGCATTTGATTGTTCTCTATACTTTCTAGCCATGATCACATGCCAATGATTCTTGACAGCATTATCAGTTCTACCTGGAAAAAGCCTTGCAATCAATGCCCATTTGTTGCCATACATTCTATGGGCAGTCATTAGTCTCTCTTCTTCTTCATCACTGAATGCTTTCCTGTTGATTCTTGGGTCTAATTGGTTGAACCATCTCAACCTACAACTCTTTCCTATTTATATATTTACACCAAGAAACAGATTTAGTGAAACAAGAAACATACTTTTTATCTAAAGAAAAAACTACTTTATTATATAAATATAAAGTACCTGATCTCCCTTCAAGTTTCTCAGCAATAAGGTTCCAGTTTTGTGGGCCATAAAGGGCAACAAGCTCCTTAAGCTTAGCATCTTCAGCTGGTCTCCAATGCCCTCTTGCACAAGTCTTTGTAGTAGGCTGCCCTCCTCCAATTAGTCTCATTTTACCATTCTTGAAGGTGCAATCACCACCAACACCACCACTTAGATTGAGATCAAGCTCTTCTTGTTCTTCTTCTTCATCTTCTAGCTCCTCTTGAAAGCTGGTGCTGGTGATCACAAGAGGGGAGGAGTCCAGGGAAGAAGAATTAGAAGAGGAGGATGGGTTGTTGAAATGGGCATGGATGAAATGGTGGTTAGGGTTTGGAGAAGAAGAAGAAGAAGAGCTAGGGTTGTGATTGTTGAGTGAGAGAGAACGAAAAGAGTCTGAAAAGATCATACCCATTGGAGGTAGAGAGATATGGATGGATCTAGGAGGAGGAGGAGGAGGACCCAATAGTGATCTCTTATTAATAATTTGTTTGTTGTTTGGTATATAAAGCAGCAGAATGCCTTGATGTCTGTGTGTGTGTGTGTGTTTGTGTGTGTGTGAGAGAGAAGAGAGAGAGAGAGAGAGAGACGTGCGTGCGGGTGCTGCTACAAAAACGTCATATTCTGCTTAAAGAAAATCTTGAAATTGAAAGAGGTTTTGTGTGTGAATTTTGGAGCAGGAAGTAGAAAACAGGAAAAGCATTTTTAACAGAAGTCTCAATTTTCTCTGCACACACTCGTGGGGGTGGGTAGACTGGTGGGGAAAGAAAGAAAGAAAGAAAGAAAGAAAAGAAAGAAAAGAAAGAAAGAAAGAAAGTATTTCAGTAAACTTAGTTTTAGACAACCTCTATAAGTTGGTACATCAGAGATTATTACTATCTACACTTTATATTTTCTTTATAAAAAAGTTTGAATAGGAAAGATTCGTCTCATTTGAACTTTATTTAAGTGTTAGAAATAGTAAATCTAAGACTTATTATGGGTTTAGTTAGATGAAGATTGGATGAGTTTGTAAAAGGAAAAAGAGGTTATGTGAACTTTGTTGTCTATTGTTAGAAAAATAAAGACTTTTGTTTTCTGTTTTTTTTGTTTGAAGTATAGCGTTTGTGCATTATTGATCCGAAGTTGTAGCATTATGGTGTTCTTTAGTGTAAAAGTTGGAGATGCTATAACATAGATCTATTCGCTGAATTCGCGGGGTAACTGTAACTTGACTTGACCTTTTCCTGTTCCTTAGTATCCATGATCCATCCACTCGCTTTGTCCTTTTCATTGTTCCTTCTACCTCCACTATCTAAAGTCTCGTCGTCTCTTTAACACAAAATAAAAACAAACCAGATATGTATGGTTTGTCTTGTGAGGATCGGTTTGATGATCAAACAAGACAATCAGAAAATCAAATTCTAACAAGTTG
>LUCG01245219.1:0-12239 GCA_001633085.1 Carthamus tinctorius
CGATTCACACACAATGGTGTTGCCAAAGCAACCCAATGGAGTCGAAGCAAGCCGATCACCATCGGCAAAGGCATTGCGGATGGTCTAACAACAAAATGTTGAAATAATAACTCCAAGTCATACAACCTCTAAGCCTAAGAAAATATGGTCCTTCAACAAAACACCTATACTAGAAAAACATGAAACATTTATTACCTTTATTAAATACTGAATTTTCTTGTCTAAAGCCAGTCCTTCGGGCCCAAATCAATCAACTTCTAAACCAATGAGCAACTAGTGAAAGGACTAAATAAGAACTGAACTTACAAATAAGGACTATACCACTCAAAGCTCAATCAAAGGATGATTTGTGAAGTTTCGTACTTGCTTTCATGGAATTAACAAGGCACTTTATTTAACAGAAGAACAAAATCAGCCTCGATTAATAATGTTTAGGACTGTCAAGCCAAATCGATCTTAGTTTTCACACAAAGATAGATTACCTAGTGCAACTCTGTAAAAACTACATAGCCTATACAAAGCAATGATAGAGTGCTCAAGCAAAAGCATATGCCAAATTGGATTGTAAATCCTTTAACATGTTAGTAGTGCATTTACTTCCAAGAGTGGTATCTTCAACTCCTACCAAGTTGCCTAACTAGTTATTGTAACATATAAGACATGATATTTTCGATTGGTAAATGGATATGAAATCTAATTCTTGATATTATCATACATTCCAATCCAATTTTGTCTCTCATAAACTCAAATAGGTTTTATACCTTCAATCTTGTTGCAAGGCTTAAATTTTAACCAATTAGTGGACCGATCCTCCTTAACTATGTGAAACTTCACAATTTTAACATCCCTAATCACATCTCACAGAAAAGCCGACAAAAATGATGAATCTATTGCCAATTGCGTGTAGCTCAGTTGGTAATGAGTGAGTGGTTGGTTGGCACAATATCAAATGGTATTGGATTCGAGCTCGAGGCACCCCAATAGCCACAACCACTGAGTTGAGTCAGGAATGCCCCTACATTACAAAATTGACAGTCGATTGTGGGCTGGTTGAGGTTGTCGGTATCAACCTTTTGCACAAAAATGATGAATCTATTATTTCATGGACATAATCATAAATTTCAAACTTTGGTGATTAGATTGTCAAAATGGTAAAACTAGGGTGACCAAAATTCAAATTTTCAATTGTTGTGGAACAATATGGACTATGGAGCGAGTGGTAGATAGAAGAGCTCATCACCTCAAATGTGTGGTGATGAATGTAGTCGCCTGTGAAGGGGTCATTTTCTCATCGGCAAACCGCTGCGCCATCGCCACCGCCACCGCCGCCGCCGCCGCCACCTGCCTCCGTCCTTCACTGACTGGTACTATTTCATGCCTAGTTCCGATCATCAGCTCCGCTTTTCTTTCTTCAATCTGTAGAATCTCTTCATTGTATCCGTCTGCAATTTGCAGCAAGCTACATTCATTACAAAAGTATGGTTGCTATTATACGATTGCACTTTCATTAATGCTAATAGATAACTATGTGCATCATCATGATTGATCTGTCTGTTTTGGCCTAAAATGTGTTCCGAAGTTAGGGCGGTAAATTGTTCTGGTACAACCAGGTCGAGTTCATCGAAAATGAATCAGAATCGGAATCGGAAAGACCTAGTCGAACATATTTGTGTTTGGTGATTACGTCAATGAACAAGGTTGAGACACGGAGATGAATTCCGTGGTGATCAATTAGCAAAGCATGAGTTTGAATTCGTGTTTTTTTTCTTTCTGCATCTTGATTTCGTTTTTAGATGCATGACATGAAAATTGACAATCTGTTTTGTTTATCTGGTAGAGGCTTCTTGATACAAGAATTTATGATACAGTAAGGGCTTGGCCACAGTATATATTTATATAGGGTTTAGTTCTCGAGAATGTATTAAAGTTGTTACCTTTTGTTATTGTATGTACTGAACTTAAAATTCTACCATTTAGTGTAAAAAGTTTCTCTATTTTAGAAAGGGGGTGAGGTTGCAAAAATACGTTACTTGCTTGATGTGGTTCGAATGCATACCTGCTTGACCAAAGGTAACAAACCTAGTTTTGTTTCTGGTTCATCGGACCATTCCTTGGTTACCTAACTAGCTTAAATGCTAATTTATATAGTTTGAATTAGATAATTGGTACTTAAAAAATTCTATTATAGAAGCAAAAGGTCAAATCTATACAAGGAAAAACATGAAAACATAAATGTAAAATTACAATTCAATCAAGATAATTCATGCAAATTATGACTCCAACATTAGAAAACATGACTATCAATTTAAACAAAATTGCATAACATGTATGACTATCAATCTAAGAACATTTTAAGTCATAAGTACCGTCAACTGTCAAATATGTGTTCAATCTTTTTTCTAAGTTTTTGGGTGACCTGTTTCGACCTGAACGGAGGTCCATTTACGCAGGAAAAGAACATATAGGTGAGGTCTCCAAAATTTGACCCAATTCAGTTAGGATTTAGGGGTTTTCTATAAGCTAATTTTACTTCCACTTCTAAGCATCTCCTTTGTAAGCTGGACCTTACTTGATCTTTTGATAAAGTTAAATTGCTCCTAACCTGTTCTATGGATGTTAGATCATATTAATCAAATCAGGAAATCCTTAGCAGTGTGCATCATTTTATTAGACGACAGTTATAGAATAAGGCGGATGTCTCAATATTTTATTACAATTACAAATGGGTAAAGAGGTAAAGTGGCAACTTTGGCTTTAAATTTCTGAAAATAAGTAGATAATTGCTGCAACTAATTTAGGACATGTTCAAAATTTATTATGGGGTGGAGGGCTATGATATATCTGCAAGAAGAGTCTTACTTATTGTTTTATTTCTTCTTACAGTTGATGTATCAAGAATTGTGCATTATCCTTTGAGTTACCAAGATACTTGGTTGAGCAGCATCTGGAAAGCTATATCATCTCCTTTGTTGTGCACATTGAGAAGGCTTGTTCAAGCTTTACATTCAATCCGATGTCTTGGTCTATCCATGCTGCACTGCAGAAGCAGAGAATCTTACCTCACCAAACCCTTATAAGCTCCCCTAAACTTCAGAACACGAAAACAGAATTTAAGAATCCTTCAACTTTTCTCTCTTCAGATAGAAGTTCCATGAGATCATGCCAGTTGAAGGATAAAAGTCCATATAATAATAGAAATGCTGTTTCACAGTATCAGCCAATCCAATGTATGGCTAACGGAGGTCCAGAAGAGTTGTCTGATGAAGATGACGAATTGTGCCCGGTTGAATGTGTCAGAGAAATCAAGAAAGACGAAGAACTACTTACTGTTCTAGAAAAAGCAAAACCAAATAAGACATTGGTTGTGGTTGATTTCTATCGCACTTCATGTGGTAGTTGCAAATACATAGAACAAGGATTTGCAAAATTGTGCAAGGGGTCGGGCAACGAAGATGCTGCAGTTATCTTCTTAAAGCATAATGTGAGTTAAGTTCACTTTATATTCATGATTTCCTTATAACAACTCTAATAATTCCATGGAAATGTCTTGATTTGACTTGTGAGAGTTAAACAAAATTCTCTCAAATAATCCAAATTGAAATACATCACTGTGACACAAAGGGTCATTGGCCCAGAGCCTCCTAAGTTCAAACCTGAGGAGTATTCGTCATATATAAGTATTAGATACTTGAAAGAAATGTAAAATGCAGCAGTTTTTCATGGTCTTTTGATACATTTTGAAGCGATCATAAAGTTCTGATTCATGCTGCATTGTAGGTGATTGATGAATATGATGAGCAATCAGATATAGCAGAACGGCTTAGAATTAAGGTATGTGTGTTCTTCAAGTATTTATATTGATACTCGAGCAAAAACTCTCTTGATTATTGCTCAACTCTTTGTGGTAGAGGCCAAGTCTCTTTACATCATATACTCCAGATCTCGATTGCAAGTGGGAAATACTGGGATCGTTCGATTTGTGTTTGGTTATTCTGTGTAAGTATTGAGTTGATTATGATATAATGCAGACGGTGCCTCTCTTTCACTTCTATAAAGACGGGATCCTATTGGAAGCTTTTCCGACCAGAGACAAGGAGCGGATCAAAGCTGCTATAGAGAAATATACAGCAGCTGCTCCTGCTGCTGCTCAAAATGCATAAGTTATTCTGGTAATAATTGCTCAAACTTTGGCATCGGCAAATCATAGTTAGATATATACTTGGCATGGTCTGTATAATATTTAAATCCATGCTGATTTATAACACATAGCAAATTATTTTTTGTTTGTATTCAAAAGTATAAGATACTATTCTTTTGGTCAATTAATAATAATTATTTGGTGGGCCGACGACAAAATGAAGACCGTTTTGATACCATGTGAGAATTCATCTGCTTCTCTTTCTAAATGGAGCAACAATTCTTGGCTCTTCTTCAGGAATTGCCTTTTGTTAAACAATAGATTCAATTTCTGAATTTGGCATGTGATTTGGCTGTTTTCTTGTTCTCTTACTTGGATCATATTCGCGTTTGATCCTTCCTATATAATTTATAAAGGATAACATGAGAAGTAGATCAATTTGAGAGATGGTGGCACCATTTGAAAAGTTTATACGAGATGCACACAGTTAATCATATAAAATTAAACAAATGTTCTTGCTCTAGTTTGCATACCGAAGCCACTATTAAACAATGTGTAGATGCAGTACACAATCAATAGGGAACTAAGGAAATTCACTTTGACACTAGAAAGAAGAAAAGTGGAACCGAGGAAAAGAAAGAAATGAAGACTGACAAGGAAAGTTTAAGGATAGTTTTTTTTCAAACCGGAGGAAAATAAACAAATTAGAATAGCTTGGAAACATATACATATATCAAATGGTGGCACCATTTGAAAAGTTTTGTAGGTGCTTCTGTATCGGTTTCAATTTCTTTTGAGAGTGACTAGATAGGTATCGAGACTAATTAGACTAAAACCAGCTGTAGAAAAACCAACAGGAACCAAACCTAACTCAGACCGGTTAAAGACAGAGTCAAACCGAATTTTTGCCTTCCTCTATTCAATCCAACATAATAAGCTTCGCAAACTAGGGTCAACTCTAGAAGGTAGCTGCAACTACCATCAACCATTAAGGCATGCATTTACTTCGTTCCAATTGCAATTCCTTCTAAAGTTTACCATTTTATCCTTCTAATATGTCTTCGTCATTAGTTTTCGGTTGTATTTTACCTTTGGAAGGTTTTTGAAAATTCAATGCATGAAAACAATGGTCATGCAATGGATCCAAAGCCATAGTTTGCTACTGTATGATGGATTATCTAGACAGAAGAACACCAATATGTTCTTTCCCACCTAAAAACAAAATTTTGCAGAGTATAAAGCACAATCTAGAAACAAAAAGTATTTCATTTTAGCAAAAATTTTGGAACAATTTCTAATCCACGAGTAGTTCAACTAGGTCAGGTTTGCTCCTCATAGTCACTAATTCGAGTCTTCACATGACATCTGAAGGTTTTCTGATCCATCAACTTCGGGGTCCTTATAGGACTAGTCAAGGTGTGCTTAAGTTGATCCACACACCCATAATTATCAGAAAAAACCAAAAAGTAGCAAAAGAAAACCACGTCGTTTTCATGTCCTTCGCTCAATAGGTTTGTTGTGAACCGGAACCTGTGGTCCATAAATGAAACAACAACACTCATTGAACGAACCAACTATTCGAGTTGACACCTCCTTGAAGAAAGTGGATGTCATCTCTATTAAACAAACCCGTAAACCAAGTTAACTAATGTGAATAAGCTTCCCTCCATGAAGTTGAGTTTTTGTGAACAAGAAGCTTAAGCTAACTATGATCTCCGAGAAGCTTAAAGGTGTTTATATGTTTCATTGTTCATACTTTTTAACCATTTACTACTTTTCGCTGTTCTTTCTTTTTCTGCCCAAGCCAGGGGTTGTTACATAAAAAATGTTCTACCTTTTCGGTAGAGGATAGGTTTGTGTACAATAAATCTCACCCCAACCTTATTTTCGAGTGGGCAATAGTGGGTCAGTGTGGTTTGATTTATCCGTTTCAATAGTATAAAAAATGTCTACTAAAACGAAAAAAAAAAACAAGAAAAGCTAGAAAGATATAGCATCCAATTTGAAAGTTTGTCAATATGATAGAATTTTGTGAATATTCCAACACAAAAATACAAAATGTTACATGTGAATAAAATGATGATATTTTTTTTACCCAAACAGTGATCGAAATTTAAAATCCACACGTGGAGATTGCACATCCTTGGAGCATGTCTTGGATGGAACTCCCAAGTTTTTATTAAATGGTCGAAAAGGAACACTGCATACGTTAATATAGTGTTAGAATTGGCTTCGGTGTATGAAACTTTATCACTCAACTATCTTTAATTCTCACAACATACAAGCCAATTGCACTATTTTTGCAATATGAGCATATTGTTGAATCCTCATATAATGATATCCTCTTAATCACTAAATGTCATAAATTCCACCGGGTTATTTAGCTAAATGATCTGAAAAGTGCTTTTGATATCCATAACTTTCTAACAGGTTTCTAAACATTCTTGGGTATGGAAGTGGTATGACATTCTTAAACGTGTTAGAATGTCGTGGATTTACAGAAAGCCTGACAAACAGAAGGTCATTTAACCAAATGACCCAATTCTGCTGGAACACATGATGAATATGTGTTATTAGGTATTAGCATTGCTAGTAAGGTTACTATGAAATATATCAAATGTTACTGGACCAAACATTTCAGTAAGATGACAAATGCTAAGGTCACTGCTTCTTGTGTAATAGTTTATGATAACTTCCGTCAGCTGGTTAGGAAACTAAACTCAAGTAACTAAAGCGTGATTGAAAGAAATAGTTTTCTAGAGATTCACATTTGTCAAGTCATTTGAATATTGGTCTCAATAGAAATATTATAATACAAGCCTCTTAAACCAAACTAGTTGTGCTACGCTAGAAACAAGGCCCTTTCTTAAGGAGGTGAAGTAATCCTAGGACTTTGGAATAAAGAGTTTAGTCCCATATAAAATTACTATATATTTCTTTTTAAGAGCCGGAATTTGTTACTGTAAGAAAAACCAAACAAAACAAACTCAGTATATCGCAACATATGCAACCATAAATGTGTTCCATTTACAAATATTTCACAATCGGGAAAAGGAAAGAAATATCACCATTATCAATTTTGGTTTCATCAATTTTCACGTGAGATAGAGATACATAGCTCTCCACAAGAAACTTAACTGGTGTTATGATACTCAATTTAACTGGTGTTATGATACTCGACTTAAAGGAGTTTTATTGTTTTCAAGATCGACTAGAGTTGGAAAGTTATTAGAGTCGTGCTCGAATAGCTTGTTAAAAGATTGAATCGTTTACCTCCTAGTTTTAGCCTAGATAAATAAAAGAGTAAAACTACATAAGTTGTACATATGTTTAAATTTTCCTTGAATTTAACGTCCAACTAGAGGTCTATTAACCCAACGTCATGTGCCCCTCACATGAAGGGTAATTTAATCTTTTTATTCGTATCTCTTATTTTTTTTATTAAATAAAAATAATATTATATGTTATATACATATGCATATATAAATAGACCAAAAATCAAATACAAACTCAAGAACCTGTCTAAACCGTCAACGTGAAACAATATCTTCGATGGGATAACAGAAAAGAGTATCCTACTTAGCTAGTGCACCATCTTTTAACACTCCTACCTCTCATGGACTTGTCTTTATAAGATCGCTAGTTCTCGAACTAAGTCAGCCAAACAACCGTCTAGATAATTACAAGGAGCATTCTAGAGCCATCAAGTAAAAGACTATTTACAAAAGGCTTCTACCTCCTTCCATGAAGAGTCTTCTAGAAAGCTTAGATAAGAGCCGCCATCTATCTTGAGTAGAAGGTTCCGGATACCGGTGGATCTTCCGAAAATTCGCACCATGCTTGGCGGGTCATCACATATCGCTCAATCCTAGCTTTGACCTATAATTCAAATCGATCTTTTTTCAAATCAAAGGGCAATTTGGTAGATGTACATAATGGTTATAACTTCCTTAATTATCTCACAATCGGTTTCTTTGGAAAAAAAAAGTAATTTATGTCTTTCATTTTCAATCAACCAATTATCTAACAGTTTTCATCTGTATTACGAGATATCGTAAAACAAATGGAACATGATGCTGATCAAAAATTACCATCTTATGAATTTTGAAGCCCAAACGATGTGCACGATTTGTCAAAATTTGACGACTGCAAGTATACCATCCTAAAACCAACTATGCTAACTTAATCCAAAGAAACAATTATAAAAAGAAGTTATCGATGTAAATAATTATAGCCAACCAAAACCTTGAGGCTTTGATCCATGAGTGAACTATGATGATATAAACATCAGTTGAATGCTTAAATGACAAACTAATGAATGAACTACCAACAAGAATAAATGCTTGTGCTACAGATCGACTAGATGCCGATGCACACTTACGACAAAATAAGGAGGGAAAAAACGACGAAATCAACCTAATTATCTTGATCTTCCAAGCCCAAATAGGACACCCTCGTCTTGAAATTTGATTCATCTTCTCGTTATATCATAAAATGTACAACTTTTACCATGTGTGTCTAACACGATCGTTAAGATGCCAAAAACCGTTCTCGTGTACACATGGGTTAATAATATCAGTTACCAACATGTGAATAGTCAAGCTCTGAAACAACTCTCGTTTGTGCTCTTCTGTTTTACCAACAACGACTATTGGAAACTGACGAGGCCTTGATTACTCTTTTGGGGAAACATAACTATCTGCGATTCCAGTTGCTGGTGAAGTGCAAAATGGAACAACCTGTATAAAGAAATTTGAATGAGCAATTGGACAAAAATAAGATTTAACAAACACCAACATCTTTAAACCCCTAAGGGCTAGCTCAACTGGTAAATAAAGTGCCTCGTCAGCCCTATTGGGGATTTTCCTGGCTGTTATCTTCAGGATCCCGTGGGATTAGTTGAGCAGATAAGTTCCCCCAAATAAAACACCAATTTTGTTATCACCAACAGCTTGGCAAATTACCTGATCGTTGCTTGGTTGAGCAGCATTAGAAGTTCTCATCCTCTTTCTGCTACGCGGTTTGTGCGCCTTCTCTACCGAAGTGTCTTCAACAAAGTTTTGACCCGTCATCTCTGAATTGTCAAATAAAAGACGAAAATATGAATTAGGTTAAAGGGGCTTTGATACAATCTTTAAGAAGTCATCACTAATTTAAAGAACAACTGCATGCTAACAATCGATTATAGTCATGAAAGAAAATAAACGGATATATACATAAAAAACATGCTAATTGCTAAACTGTAAGTAGCTTAAAAGTACCTGTAGTACTACTATCCGAATCTTGATGCAACTGAGACTCGGGTACAGGAGATTGCACTGAAGTTACAGTTGTTGATCGTTTCTCTTGGAGGGAAGGGAATGCTACTGCCCCATGCCTGCTTCCATTTGTGAAATGCTGGATCCATGGATTTCCTGGAGAAACATGGGGTCTATCTGCATCTTTCAGCTGTGAATTTTCTCTCCTGAAGTTTTTCTTTGACCAACAGCCAGCCTGAAGAACCTTAAACTGACAAAATATAAAATTGAATAAGAAAATAAATAGAAGAGAATACAAAATTGAATAAGAAAATAAATAGAAGAGAATACAAAATTGAATAAGAAAATAAATAGAAGAGACGTTGATACGATGTATAAATAGGAAAAAGGCAGTATATGATGTGGAATGGATAAGATGTAAAACCTGGCCAGAAGCCTTGGCATTGTTTTTCCAAGTTGAAATTGCATCCGAAAAGCAGGTTTTTTGTGTTTGACAACTTTGCATATCCAAAGAGTTGTATAACTGATCAACGAAGGAGGCTTCTATTGATTTCAGATATAAACTATGTTTCTCATTGGTCCATTCTGATGATCCTTTTTTCTGGGATTCCTGATACAACAATTTTTAATATCTCATATTAGAAAAGAATACATAAACTAAAATACATAAGAACAGAATTCGAGCAGAGATTAATCTATATACAAATGCTCATTGATCTACCTTAATGAAATCATAAAGCAAACTTGCAAGTAATGAACATACAAGAAACAGAAGTGTCACATAGCACTTGATCATAGTTTACGTCCATACAAAAAACACTCCTAAGCTTGCTTCTTTCGAGTATTTCATGACAAATGGCAAAGAACCGTAACAGGTGAAGGACTAACATATTATTCATGTCTCTCCATTGTGACTACCACAAAGACTCATAAGCCCCATATAAATCGTTACACATGCAATTGTACAAGATAACCACATCCAGACACTTGTTTCAAATCAAAATGGGTGGGTAATTCACTACAAACTTAAATATGCAAAGCAGCATAAATTATATTTAGTGATTCCACTCTGCTTTGTGACTTGGTACTATATCATCTCTCTAACCAAAGCAGACTACACTAACCCAGTAAATCCCATAGGATCTGGGGACTATGTGGTCTTAATGATTGTAGGTTACAAATACCTTTCAATTTCAATCCATGTAAACAACTACAATATCTGATGACTACTAATCCTCTATGTCAAAAGTTGTTTGAAGCCCAAAAGATCACCAGTTTTCCATACATCAAGTCAAACACTCTGCATAAAAACATAAGCAGGAAGGAGGATACCAACGTAACAGTCAAAAACCTCGCAACGTTTCCACTCAAAGCATGAAATTCGAGGTTTGAAGATGGAATTGAAGTTCTTTTAATTCGATTTAAAAGAGATCTTTCATTCCAATTCCAATACAAACCATTGGATTCTAGCAGAGCAGCCATACCATACACAGCACAAGACTATAACAGATCTTTTCTTTTTAAACGGCATGTTGGTGCAACGGAATATCATCGTGCCACCATGACACTAGGTCACGATGACCAGAGTTCGAAACCTCTCCAAGGAGAATAACCACCCCCGGCCTAGCCATCCAGTTTCCATTTAAAGGGCTTTAAGGCATCAGCTGGGATTCGAACCCGGCACCCGTTAAGGGAAAATCCTCCACAATAGACTCCAGCAGGACCTTCACCCATATGGGAACTATAACCCATGCATCAGACCAACAGATCTTAATTTCCAAAACTCAACACTCCGATAACAAAAAAAACAACTATAATCATAGAGATGGATATAAAACAAAAAGAACTAGAACAAACACAAACAAAAATTATACCTCAATCCAAATCAAAAGGACGAAAAAAAAAACCTAAAATTACACCTTCTCTCACAACACAAACTACAAACGAACAGATCTCAAAATTATCAAACACAAATCTAACATCATACACAGATAAAATACAATCAAACAAAGAGCAAAGAGTATACCAAAATTGAACTCTCCTCCTGCTCCACAAAATCACTACGTAACCCGTCGTTTCCGGCCATCAAACACGTCTTCTTCACCATCGCCCGAGAAGAAACTTTATATCTTTTCGTATCAAATTTGAAGATCTCACAAAATCAAGAACAAAAAGGTAGAGAGAAAAAAAAAATCGCTGTAGATTTGGATTTTTTTTTGTGATGAGAAAAAGTGCGTTCAAAGAGGACCTGCAAGGGGGGTAGGAATAAGAACTGCCAGCTGTCAATGCTTTTACACGTGCCATGGTGTGCCCAAGCAGCCACATCATCATTTTGTCCACGTCAGCTCTCAGATATTTTTCCTGCCGTTGATTTTTATCTCTGTGAAGCAGATATTTTAGGCGATCACAAAATATCACCCGATTGCAGCTTCTATCCCTTTTCTGGAATTACGCTTTTGCCCATGGCCTTTCGATGGTACGTATTTATCCCCAAAATGAATTATTCCTTTCTTTTCTTTTTCTTTAT
This sequence comes from Carthamus tinctorius, assembly GCA_001633085.1. Lineage (NCBI taxonomy): Eukaryota > Viridiplantae > Streptophyta > Magnoliopsida > Asterales > Asteraceae > Carthamus > Carthamus tinctorius. The sequence continues at coordinate 11,924 of LUCG01245219.1, forward strand.
TTTATTTTGAGGTGAAGCAACGTTCATATCCATATAAACGTCACTTTCTCGGATAATGCTTTTATGAAATTAAAATTGCATTTTAGTATTTTATGATTGGTTTTATTTATTATAATTGTTTCTATATGAGTTTAATAATTAGTATTTATGTCAGCATCACGTTAACTTCTAATTTCCTGCCTTCATATCTTTATCTTACCCTCAAATTTCGTACCGCTAACTTTTCATACCATTGCCTTTTTTTAATTATTATTTTAAGGCTATGTTTGGCAAACTAGCTGATAAGCTAGCTGTTGATTGATAAGCTTGCTAGTAG
>LUCG01245233.1:0-11833 GCA_001633085.1 Carthamus tinctorius
TTTCTATCCTGTATATATAGAGGGTTCACCCTCCTTGTTTATTCATCAAGTAAATAATAAGATAAGTTACAAAAGTGATCTTGTTGTTGCTATTGGAAACTGTTATAGGAGTCTAGATCGTATATAGTTGATGAAAAAAATTGCTCAAATTAGTTTTGGGTATAATTTCAGAATTATACCGTTTAAGTGAAGAAGCCATTGTCGGTGAAATTGCTAAGTTGTATAGGATAAAGGAGATAACAGGAGCATTTACAAGGACATTATGACTTTGACTATAAGTCTTGCATTATGTAGAAATGATGGCCTTGTAAGTTGTAATTCGGTTATTAGAAGCTCATGTTTTGCTTGCATGAATTTAGGTGTGGAAATAGTTCAAATCTGACCAAAAACTAGCATTTAACTTTGCACAAAAACGACTATCCATAATTCCATCAAGTTATTAGGTTGTGATCTATGGAGATGATGGTGAATAATGGCTGCTTGTGCAAATATCGATAATGCACAACTACTTTACTCTTGTTTTCATTTATATCTTCCATGTGATACTTTGAGACACAGAATGTAAGCAAGAACACACACAGAGTGTTTACACATGCTAGTAGGAATAATAATATTATTCAATGGCTACGAAATTACAAAATTTTGCTTTTAAAAGGTGGATCCATTTCTTCAGCTAGCCACAAAATGCGAAACTTAAAAATTGGCAAATAAACATAATACCGATTCTTGCCTAAATAGGGGCATGAGCCATCTGCTTACTACAAATGAAATAAATAAAAGCCTAAAATCATAGAAAAGTCTTTGAAGTCAGATATGAGGTTCGGATGAAGGATTTTCGGGCTAAATTTGAGCTAAACCGACATGGCCAGTTTTCATTGCGTCCAGCCCTTTGTGGGCTTTCTGTGAATATCTTACTCGCCCTTTAACTCCCAACGTATCAAAAGTTATGGCTGTTTTAAGTTGGGCTTCTTTCCAACCCGTTTCACTTTCTGCCGTTTTGATCCATGAATGAGTCCATGGATTCTTGGATATGCTCCACATCACTTTAATATGCTGCTAATTTACCCATGTATGTTACTGAACTATCCATCTAATGCAGATCTGGCAAGTCATCTATCCAAGAACCATGGGCTAGCAAAGTGATTTGGCATCAAGGTATTATTTTTTTGTTTGATGTGCATGGTCCAGTATTTATTTTTACGAATGTATATGAGATATGTAAATATTCATACCATATAACCATGGGACTGATCTAAAAGCAGTGGTTCTGCTCATGAGCAAAAAGTGGTGCTGAAAATCATTTGGAAAGAAATCAAATAATTCTGCTGAATAAGTGCTCAAAAGCATTATTTCTGTTGACATGGTGTTTAAAAATAATCTTCATGTGAAAATGACGAAAAGGGTACTGATTAAACGAGAGCTATGATCAGATTTTGTATGCTTTAACTTTATTTACAAACTACAAACACTTATTTAAACTCATACGATCTAAATCTTTTGAGCGTTCCCGTTTACTTAGCTAACTATAGATGTGTTAAGATCACTAATTTTATTATTTCGTGTTATGATAGGAGACTTATTGTCGGGTGATTCATGGAAGGAGGCACTCAGTGGAGTCACTTCTGTTGTATGTCTTTTTCCTACTAAATACTAAATTTCCCTGATAAAAAGCTCTTTTTTGTTAGCTCAAAAAAGAAGAAAATATAAGCAACTTTGTTTGGTTTTCCTTTCTTCTTTCCTTTGCTGTTATGCGCCATCTTTCGTAACTGGTAGCTATCACTTTCTGTTTTCGATCATTAAACTCGCTTTAATCCAAGCGTTAAATCTTCCAGATCTCTTGTGTTGGTGGTTTTGGTTCCAATTCCCAGATGTACAAGATCAATGGAACTGCAAACATCAATGCCGTTAGAGCTGCTGCAGAAGAAGGTTTGAGCTTATTCTGCTGCAAACATCGCTTGTTTCTTTTAATTTAAGATTGGATCCATTATTTAGTAGTTAATTTAAATATCAATGTTTAGAGATATCTTCTTGGTGTTTATGGTCTTATGCCGGCCTCCTAAGGGTTCTAATGCATAAACGGTCTTCACAGTTGTGATATGTTCTTGATTCTTGCCTACAGGGGTTAAAAGATTCGTCTACATATCTGCTTCCGACTTTGGTGTGATTAATTACTTGCTACAAGGATATTATGATGGGAAGGTATTTATGGACCATTTGCAAGTTGAAATTTGCTTTGATTTCTTTTATAGCTCCCTTATTGTGTAATTGCTTGGAGTCGTTGATTTCTTTTTGCTTGGTGACCACTAATGATAAACACATATCTATATATATATATATATAGTGGGAGGTTCATGGGAAAACCTCAAAAAAAGGGAAAACCTAAAAAGAAAAAAAACAGAAAACCGAGGAACACCCTCGTAGCCCTCATCTAGACCGTATGCACTTGTGCATAGCAGTAAATTAAGTTGTTTTTTGGTTTTTATGCACACGTGCATTATGCACTTGTGCATAAGCACGCATGAATATTACAAATTACGTCTATACACAAGGGCATACGGTCTAGATGTGCATATTACATATTACGTCTATACACAAGTGCATACGGTCTAGATGGAGGGCTACGAAGGTGTTCCTCGTTTTTTCCTTTTTTTGAGGTTTTCCCTCGAACCTGTCCCTACATATATATATATATATATGTATAGATGCATGGTCTCCTTTTTTAACAAACCCGATAATTCATACGAAATTACCAAGTGTGAAAATGCAGTTTATATACGGTGTTATTTCATAAGTGAAACGTTCATGACTGTTTTTTTCATCATGGATAACAGCCTTGGACGTTTCACATATAAAACAACATTGTATTTAACCTTGTGTACCAAAATACATTATCCCTTAAATTTCATTTAATCACCTACGCATTTCTATGATGCAGAGAGCTACTGAAACAGAGTTGTTAACAAGGTTTCCATACGGACGTGAGTACTCTATCGCCTCTTCCTATATGTACCTGATCCTTCTTATAGTAACTGATTTGAGGATAACATCGAGATAACATAATAACAGACATCCCCATCTTCTAACCAATATTTGTTTTTGTATGTTTTTTCGGGTTGAGATCTCCGAATTTACGATAAGCTGTAACTTTTCTTTTTAGATGTGATTTTGAGGCCTGGGTTCATATATGGAACTCGTCGAGTTGGCAGCATGAAGTTGCCTCTAGGCGTAATCGGTTCTCCACTAGAGATGGTACGTATGTTTTTTATTAGCTTGCATAATTTATCATCCCACCTTAAGCTATAGATGTTCGTTATTGCATCAAACTTTAATGAAGTTTGCCTTAGTTCCTATTTTCTGCAAGAATAATCGTCTCAATTTGTGTTACAAACATTTGATTTTCCTATTTCGTACACATCTTGACTAGTTGATTTGAAACTACTGATGAGGTGGATATGTCATGTTGTCAAGCTATTTTGTAATTCTTGATTGCATTGAAAAGTGGCATCAAAATCAACAGATGTCATATAGGCTGAAGACCCATTTATTGGATAAAATGAGTATGAAATCAAAAGAATTTGTTACACTAATTGAGGAATAACATTTTATTTTGTTACACTAAATGGGAACTAAGATAAATTTCGTTGTGTTTTGGCCTCAGCTGGGTGGTATGACGACGTCTCTCTTGATGAATAACGATTCAAAAACCGTTGAGATTAATCGGTGTTTTTTGAACAATGTAGGTTATGCAATATGCGAAACCGTTGAATCAGGTCCCTGTTGTTGGTCCGCTGTTGACTCCACCGGTGGATGTTATAGCGGTCGCAAAGGTTGCGGTCAGAGGAGCTACTGATCCGGTCTTCCCTCCTGGCATTGTTGATGTCTATGGATTAAGACGTTATAGCAAGCAGAAGAACTTCTAAGAAACATATATAATACAACTTATATACTTGAGCATTAGGCATCGTTTCTGTTGTCGGATATTTTTCTTCCACGTTGAGTTTATTGATAGAGAAATCGGTAGGATTGCTTTACGGGCGGCGCTAATTTTACGTGTTGCTTAACGATATTCAGGTGAATAAAAGAAAGGAATCGAGTCTTGGAAATGCGCTTTGCTGGTATGGTTTATATATGATATAATTTTGTTGCTTTTGCGTGTTGCTTAACGTTAAGTTTTTCGGTTAAGTCCAGTTTAATAAGGGTATTTTGGTCATTTTATATGTTTTCTTAACTTTTTATTAGATGAAAAAGTGTCTATATATATAATTAATATTAATAAGCAAAAAGAAAACGTCACAACCTTTTCAACCAAACATCCACCCTTTTGAGACATTCGCCTCCCTCCTTTTTCTTCATGCACCTCTGCTGCCCTTCTTCTTTTTCTTCTCCACTGGCGCTTTGAAGAACACCGGGTTTTGAGTTTGAGTTTTGAAGAACCTCTCAAAATGTCTGGGTTTTGAGTTCTTGAAGAGCCACTCAATCGAGAGACGGCTTTCAAGTTTGATTTTTGACACCTTGTTCGATCTCCAAATCCAGATTCCCGTCATTCATCCCTTTTTTCATCCAAAACTAGTTCCAACTTCCAAGATCTTCATCTTTTTTTAATTGGTTTAGGGTTTATAAAATTGAATTGTTAGTTAATTTATTTATCGATCTGCGAATGGAGACCGACAACCACATAACTAGCTGGTTTATTCAGGTAGTGTGTTCTTGGACCCAGTTTTGGAGCTCCTTCATCTTCGTTTTGTTTGTTGATTGATTTCTCGATTTAGGTGTTTGTTTTGGGGTTTGTTTTCTGGATTGTTATTGAAATCAAGTGAGATTGAATTTTGTTGGGTTTTGTTTTAGGTGTTTACTGAAAATAAGAATTCATTTGGGGCTCCACACTTTATTTTATTGTTGCTCTTCTTTCTCTGAAATTTGGTACTGTACATTAAGGGGCTGACATGGAACAAAAATGGTGGAGTGGGTGTCGTGATGTGCAAAGGGAATAAAAAGATAAGAGAGGGGTGGGTTTTGGGAAAGAAATATTTTAGGGTTTATAGTTTCATTGACTAACACATAGGAATTGGGTTGATTTAGTTAGGTTTTGGTATTACGGTTTAATTTTTGGGTTGATTTGGTTTTTGATCTCAGTTTTCAATGGTTTTAGACTAGGATCTCAGCCGTGAAGTGGACGGAGAAGATGATCGGAGTGAGTGGTGTGGCCTGAGAAAATGACCGGAGTAAGTGGAGTGGCCGGAGAGGTTTAATGATAAATATAACTTTATTTCATTTTAATAGCAATTGAAAAGAAAATATAAGATAACCAAAATACCCCTTATTAAATTGGACTTAATTGGAAAACTTAACAGTCGTTAAACTGAGGAAAATCTGTTGGGAATTGACAAACATTAGGGACAAATCTAAGAAAACAAAGTTGAGGGACGAAAACGGTTGAAATTGACAAACGTTAGGGATCAAAAGTGAAATTTACTCTAATATCTATAACTTGTTTCTGCTTTTTGTAACGCAATTTTAAATTTTCAATTAACTTTATAAAAAAAAGTAAAAAGTTTGGTCTACCAATTTGCTTTCTTTAATTGATCCGGTGGATCGAGGAAAGACCGGTTGGGACCGGTCTGGTTGAAAAGACTACGAGTTGGTCTAGCCGTGATGTCACAGTCTGGTCTAGACTTTAGGGTTAAGTTCCACGCTGAATGCCTGCCTCTACAATTTATCAATAATCTTACTATATCATTTTATGGTCCCGAATCTTATCTGAATAAGGTTGGTGACTCGGTTTATAATGTTTAAAATAACCGACATGTGCTAGTGATGCATCGAGAGCTGGCTGTTTATTACGTGCTAACCCGGCCAACAGTCAGAATGTTTACTAAATCACAAGTCTGACCGAGACGTTGACCGAAGTCTGACCGGGCCAACATGAAAATGATGCTTACGTGGGTCGGATTTTCTATATCTTGTTCCATAAAAAGGTTAAAATGGTCTTTCTTTTGTTTGATAAGCATTTACCAAAAACAGTAAACACTCTTACACGGACGACATTTATTCGAGACAACATTTACCCCGATCAACATTTATTCAATAAGAGTTAGTAAATGCGTCGAATGACCATGATGTCCAGAAAATATGACGGTATTTTTTTCGTTCTGCACCTATTTTAATAAACCCAAGATTTAAATTTTTCTCAATAGTTTCTACCCCAAATTAAAAGTAAATTACATTTTTGGTCCCTGTGGTAAACACTCATTATCAACTTCGGTCCCTCTTTAAAATTGATTACAATTTTGGTCATCATGGTTATCTCTTTATTTTAGTTTTAGTCCCTTTGAATAAATTTAATTATAAAGGTTAGTTAGTTTAAGGTATTTCTATACTTTCAACTTTTTTTTTGTCTTTTTTATTGTTGTCTTATTAGATCATAAAGTAATTTAAATTTTTTGTCATTATAGTTTTGTTTGTCTTTCCTACATTTTTTATTAGTCGCAATTTTAAATAATAATACATTAAGAGTAGTGCATAAATCTGTTTTGTAATGTTAAAAATAAATAACCAATTAACAACATATTTTATTCTTTTTTGTATGTCATGAATGGAGCCATACTGATAGATATGGTGGCACGGGCCATCCCATGAGTTTTGGTCCCTTTGACAAAATTTAATTATAAAGGTTAGTTAGTTTGAGGATATTTCTGTCTTTTCAACATTTTTTTGTCTTTTCTTATTGTTATCTTATTGGATCATAAAGTAATTTTCATTTTTTTGAAACCCGATATATAAACTTTAAACATTTTTATTAGTGTAGACACATTTGTAAATATACATCGGATAAAATACATAAAAACTTAAGGATTACTTAACTCATTTTAAAGTACGGACATGACTTTTTTAAACGAAAAAATAGATCACTAGAACCGAACTTCAACAATCAACCCGCCTAGCGAACCCAAATTTATTAAAAGAACCAAAACTGAAAAAAAATATAATTTAAAAAGGTACGGACATGTAACTTAAATGTACAGACTTGACTTTTTTTAATGGTGTAATCTAAAATGATATTGTTTCTAAAATGTGTTGTTGTTAGTTGATTATGTATTATGATTAAAATATGTTGTTAATTGGTTATTTATTTTTAACATTACAAAAAAGATTTATGCACTCTTAATGTATTGTTATTTAAAATAGCTACTAATGAAAATGGTAGGAAAGACAAAAAAAACTATAATGACAAAAACTTAAATTACTCTATGATCTAATAAGATAACAATAAAAAAAGACAAAAAAAGTTGAAATTATAGAAATACCCTTAAACTGACTAACATTTATAATTAAATTTATTTAAAGGAACTAAAACTAAAATAAAGAGGTAACCATGATGACCANATGTTAACCACATGGACCAAAAATGTAGTTTACTCTTAATATGGGGTAGAAACTAATGAGAAAAATCTAAATCTTGAGTTTATTGAAATTTTTTTGATAGTTTAATGATGTAATTGGTAAAAATTAAAGAATGTTGGTAAAAATAGAAAAAAGTGAATAGTATGTTTATAAAAATGGTAATTTTCCCAAATAGGAAAACAAAAGTATTTATAATTGTCACTAGAATACATTTCTAAGTAAATTACATATTTGGTCCAACATCATCTATGGTTGCTTTCTGGTTCCATCCGTACTACTTGTGATCCATTATTTGTTTTTTTAAGTCCAATGTAGTCTAATCGGGTTTCCACATGCTTTATCTTCGAAAAAGGGGGACATATCTGGTAAACTTCGACAAGGGGAGGGGAGGGAAGCGGAACAGATTTTCTTCTACATCGTCATATCGAGGAGGGAGGGGACATATCTGGATCCTCAAAAGGGAAGGGAGTGGGGATTGTTCAAGAAGGAGAGGGCACCCCGTAGTGTAAGGTTTTTGTTGCCGATGCCTTCGGGTTACCCATTACGGATGGTCTTAGGGTGTTCAAAAACCTGATCAATCTAAATAAATCCAAAGCAACCCAATGTTTAATCGAGTTGTAAAGCCTTCAAACCTATGTATTGGTTAGAGTCATTTGAACACAATCGAATCTGATGAACCCGATATCATTTTATTTATTGAATTTACTGTGATTGTTAAATCCACATTAGAGACTACATCATCATATACTCTCTTTCCTATACATATATTGTTTTCCATGCATCTCTGTGTAACTCCGTTGTATATATGTTCAATAAATGTGAACAAATTAATATATAGAAATCGAGAAAAATAGTTGAATGCGATATCTTAAGATTTAAGAAGTCACTATAACAAAATTGAGTCTATAGAACTAAGGTTGGCTTTCGAGGGGTGTCTTACCGCTTCCCCCATTCCCTGTCTCCAACCTGCAGAGAAAATAATCATAGATATGCTAGTCATTAGAAGGAAGAACCACCATAAAAAGATTATGCGCATATCATATGTAGCAGAATTATGAAGGGAGCTAGCAATTCACACTGTATTGAAGAGGCTCGGATTTTTTCTTGGCTTAGGGCCTGGGCGGACTTCATATCTTCTATTCTCTTCACTTACACCTTACACTTCTGCTGAGTCTAATGAGGCTCAGGTGCAAAGCCTTCCACTGTCATTGATTTTTATAATTGTTGGAAGGGGACTGATGTAGCTCCTTCAAAGGTACAAGGGTCTCTATAAAGTCGTAAGACCATGTATGGGGGCTGACACCTGCCCAATGCTGAAAGGTCAGGTTGGTGACATGATGACATTGCTATTTATCAATCGATAAAATAGGCTCAATTACATTAGTCACCCTTCCCACTCACACGGGTTCTTCTATTGAAGAGGTTCCCCTTGAGGTGGGGCGTACATAATAGCGGAACCTAGATAGAACAGGGTTGTAGATTGAGTTTATAGTATGCCGAAAATACAAAAACAACGTCCTAATAAAGTGTTTTATAAGACGCTAGTTTATAGAAACAAGAACAAAAGTGTCATATCTAAAAGTGTTATAAAAAAGTTTATATGATGCTTTTGGGCGTTGCAAAAAGTTTTTTAAAACATTTTTTTAATAAAGCGTCGTATTAACTATTTTGTGGTGTCCTATAAAAACAAGTATCCTCTAAAAAGATGGGTTTATAGGACACTTCTCAAAAGCGTCCTATAAAATTAGTTAATACGACACTTCTCAAAAGTGTTCTATAAACTTATTGTAACACTTTTAGATAAGACATTTTTTGTTTAGTTAGTTCTATAAACTAGTTTCCTATAAAACACTTCAATTGGACGTTTTTTTTTTGTTTTTAGCATCTTATAAACTCAATTTTGTTGTAGTGAGTATCAATAAGTTGTATCAAATGATTGACGATAAAAATAATATTATAAGCAAAGAAAACAACATATTTAAGGTAAAAAGAACATTCTGATATACCAAAGTATCAAGTCGACTAATCTGACTAACTCGCTGGATTTGATTAGGTTGGATTGATATTTTTCAAACAACAAAAGTTAAATTATTTTAACTGTCTTAAAGTTTGAACAACCTAACCCATGAACATCCGTGATCATTATGTTTCCTTGACCCAAAAGTGAACTTTGTTATATTTCATATATATTCCTATCAGTATACTTGTAAAAAAAAGCTAGAAGTCCATACTTTATATTTTAAAACTTTTCATTCATAATATTTTTTGTTGCATTTTATCTTATTTTTGTTTCTTATTGATCCGCATGTTATTTGTTTTATTTATATCGTTATTGATATGTTATTGTGTTATTCTATTTCGTTTTTAAATTAATACTAATATTCTTAAACATAAAATATCTCTAATAAAAACATGAAAACTTAAAATGAAATAGAAAATATGACTTGGTCTAAAAAAATAAGCTCCTGATTTTCTTAACAAATAATAAGAAAGATTTAAGATGTAGAAGACATTAAAGAGCATACACCATAAGAGAAAAATACCAGAAAAAATGTATACAAACATACAACAATGCAATAAATAGGCAAAGTGATAAGATAAATCATATACAAGAAAAAAGAAATAAAACCAAGCGTTGCATAACGAGCAAGTAGGACCATATCCCCTTACTACATCCATGCTTGGCTCGGGTCTTGAAATCCTTTTTGTCGGTTCACGACCCTGCTACTACTATGCGTTCATATACAAGTTCACTACCTTAATCTTATGTCCGTCTATAACTACTGATCGCTTTCCACAACTACTAGTCCCTATAAAAATTGCTACCTTGATCCTACCATTCCCTCAGCTGTAACTTCTATAAAAATCTACTACCCAAGTCGTACCATTTCTAGCTGACTACATATCCTTACAAAGATTTAGGACAATGTTATTAACCCCTTTATTAATGTCATAATCAAGTCAATTCCTGCATTATGAACGTAAAAATCAGGTTTTGATTTTGATGTGTGTGAGAAGAAAGTCACTTGATAAGAATATAGTTAGAACAGAGTTCTTCCGCATCAATGCAAAACCAAATTCCTTTCTAAAGTGTCACACCAGCTTTGCGATAACATCTCCCACATTAATGTTAGACCAAGTTTCTTTCTAAAGTGATTCCCACCTATTAATTTATAATTTATATATTTTAATAATTTATAATATCATAGAAATACTAAATATGATTGTTATAACTAAATAGTTGATAAATTATAATATAAATAATTATTATATAAATAATAAATCAATTATAAAATATAAAACGTAATAAAAAATTTAGTTTTTGTTTTGTTTTTTTTGCTATATTTTTTATGAATAAGGATAATCAATTTAGTTAAAAATTCAAATTAAAATCATTAATTTATGAAATATATTATTTTTTATAAAAAGCACATTTATTTATATAAATAAAAAAAGAAAATAAGAGAAAAAATGGCCTAACAATGATTTGAAAGACCTTTCAAAAATAACAAGACACTGAAACTCATTTTGATGATGTGACATTGATACTTCATTTGCAAGATGGTCTCGAAAGACCCTTAAAAAGCTCTTAGCAATGTACAAAGATGTCATTAGCCTTCCCTAAGATTTACTACCTTGTCATGTCCTTCTTTAAAACTACTAATCCCTAAAACAAACGGTTACTCGTCCTACATATCCCTACCACTATCGATCCCTATAAAAATCTTGCACCGTAGCCTTGTCCTTCCCCATAACTAGACAATTCCTATGAAAATATGCTACCCCAGTACGGTGTACCCTTACGCACAACTACCATCCCTATCAAATCTGATACCAATGGTTATCGTAGTCCTTCACCTCATGTATTCTTGCGGTCATGCCATTGGTACTTTTGGAGCTAGGATCACAATCATTGTGTTCATGGATGTTGTTGAGTCTCACATCGGTCAACAAGCTATTTTGATATATCTCGAAATATCTCTTATCTTCTTAAGGGCTATTTTACTCAGTAATCTAACGGGCCACATATATTTTCACATTGTATTGAAGTCAAGGTTATTTACTTTTTTAGTAGGGGTGTGCATAAATTCAACCGATCCAATTAGAACTGATCGATGATGATTGGGATATCCAATTGTAATTGGATCGGATCGGATCGAAAATTTCAACTTCCAATTTGGATTGGATGGGTTCTTGGATGACAATCCAACCGACTGAACTGATCCAATTATCCATCCAGTCATCATCCAACTACTCATCAAATTACCATCCAATCATCATCCAACTATGCATCTAATTGTCATCTAGTCGTCATCCGATTACACATCCAATTTTCCATCCAATCATAATTAATTTAATTTTATACATATATAATATATATATATATATATATAGAGAAAGGTTCAAATGAGAAGTGCTAAAAAAATGCGAA
>LUCG01245306.1:0-10954 GCA_001633085.1 Carthamus tinctorius
GGGGTGGGAATGTGGGATGTAAGCAGATTTGTCCTCAATCCGAAGAATCAAGCGGTTGTTTCCGTGAACACCCACGAATGGCAAAAGGTGTGCAAAAAATAAAGTTTGTCCAAAAAGTTTGAACAATTTGTACAAGGAAAGAATTGGAATATCATTGATTATGCCAAGATTAAATGAGATCCAAAGTCCAAACTCTATATAGTAGCTAGAATCCAAATCCCTTGCATATAGATGCATAGATATACATATACATACATATATATATAAGTCTATATATATATATATATATCACTATATTATACTTGTGCGCGATGCGGCGCAAAGTTTCTCNGGTCATTAAAGGCGGCTTTGACCGTGGCGTGGTCCCCCCTTTAATAATCTCTACCCTCCCATGAATTGCGTCAATCCTCCGCGATCACGTCCACCGTAACCCAAGATGTGTGGCTAAGATTGCTCCTCGCTTTTTCTTAAATTGACATGCTTCTCGTATGAACCTCCCTCTATATATATATATATATACATACAAGAACTTTTTTGCAGCATCATGTAGTTTTTTAATTCTATTTTCTTTCGTATCTGCTGCTGTTACCAAAAATTTAGATAAAGATTTGAACTTGCAACCTGTAATGCCACATGCAATAACATTAACATTAAGCTACACTTAGCTTTTTGTTAACTTATAGAGCACACATCAAATTAAAGCGAGTGCACCTTTAAGACTCCTCCTAATCTTGTTCCTATGCATCCGGACAATAGAGTGAAGGCACAGGCACCCTTAACTAAATCCGACCCTGTAGAGAGTATAGACATATACATACACACATATGTGTATATATATATTGTGATACAACAACTATAATCTAGCCAGAGGAAAATCTATGTAATAGCAGAAGAGGAATACCAGCTCTAGCCATGAAGGATTCACACACAAATTTGAGTCTACTTAAGTTGGTGATTTGAGTTTCTTTATTAAACAAAATAGTCATGTACTTTAGAGAAATAACAATGTGGCGAACCTGGCAAGTCGCGTGTAAAGTAGCTGATTCGACAACTGCTGACATTTTTCTATAGTCGGTGGATCCTGAATGTATTTCTTGTTCTGCTCTAGTGTCTGCTTATAATAGGTGCATCCATGCTTGGAGAAAACCTTTGAGGCTTCAGCTGCCTTTGATCGTAACATTCGCAACTTTGATGCCATATTTCCTACCCTAGAATAGCATACAAAAGATTAAAAAGAATCGGATCCATTTAGCCAATAAAAATCAACAAAATGATAATGACAGACTCTTTGATTCTAAACATAGGTTACAATCAGATTGTAAGAGAATAAGTTCATTTTACAAAGAGAGTATTAACAGCTTCAAAAGGATATTGATGGAGTTCACAACTCTCTCTTGAGTCTTGGCCAAAGTTCTTTTCCGAAGTGGATTTTAAATTTAAAACAATAACGGGTACGTTTGAGAAGTTGACACTAAATCCATGGAAACATTCCTTAAAAACTGATTAAATGAATAAGTGTTCATATAAAGCCTGGACATTATAGATTTGTATCCTTTCAATACCACTATTCACATGTGAATGCATACATAACAACCAAATGCACTGGTAGACAAAATACAGACTCTAAGATCAATGAAAATTAATGCAAACCAAACCTGCATTTTGTCAAAACCAAAGCATCAAGAAATTTAAGCAATTGTTACAGATTTCTCTCATAAATGAAGAGTGCCTGAATCACAATTTACCCATAACAATCATCCACTGTAAACAATCTAAAAATAGCCACTGAAAAATGAAACCAAACTACTTCACCTAGCTCCAAAACTACACCATTCTAATGATGAATCATACCCTAGAATAAACCAGAAGAGAATCTAATACCAGCTACTTTCACCATATTTTACACAAGTTTACATCATATCTAATGCCATGGAAGATTAAAGCATAAACATCATGAATCAATAAGATCAAAAACGATGCATACGAATTTACGATCAATACTATGGCTTCCAGTAACACATTCGCAGAAATTTCACACATTCCCAAAAAAGAATTGTGTACTCTTACAATCTATAACACATTTCACGCATAAATCATCCATTATAAAGAAGAAGAAAACGAAATCACATATATTTAACCTAATCAGGAAATTATTAGAAATTGATCGACGATAAACGAAAAGGAATTTGATTCACCTTTCTTCTAAAATTTGGTTTAGTTACAGAGAGAAGACGAGAGAGCGTTGAGAAGGGTTTTGAGCCTCCATTGTTAGTATTATATATACTAACAAATTTTACCCTTGGTTTTTTGAAAAGTCACATAATGGCTTCCAATTTTACCCTTAATATTTTGAAGAATGACATAATAGTCCCTCCTAATCCTCCTTCTTCAATATTTTAGCCTTAAGTTGGTTATACAAGTGATTCCTTGATTTTTGTTCAAGTTGCATGGTTAGTCCCTTGACTATTTTCGGTGGGGTAGACGCATGTCTATAGGTTTTCACGAATGACATCGATAACATTTGGGTGCTTGTTCCAACAAGGTTACAAGATATAAACCTGAATACACCTATACATCATATTTAGTTGAGTTTTTAAGCTTGTACATCAGCTTTCAAAATTCCTTATTGTTAAATTGTAATCTTATTAAGAATAGCGCTACTTTATATTGCCCTTTTAGTCTTATAAGGTAATCTTATTAACAACAGCACTAGAAGCTTATTCAACCTAGATCTCCAGCAATATTTGGATTTGTAAGATATTAGCTTCTAGGGTCCTAAAATCATGTTTATTAAGAGGTGTAGTGTAAGACAGTTTTAAAAATACTCATCCGTAGTAGTATGGACCATATTCGTTAGGGAGACCATGCAATCATAAGCCTTTGTTTAATAAATTAACTAGCTACATGGCTTAAAGACAACACTAGAGTTTTAAAATTGTGTACCCACGATTATGGTTTATGGGGTTGGTAGAATATTCTTTTAAAAGTAGACATAACAATTTCATCAAGTCTTGATGATAAGGAACTGAACTTTTAGTCACTGATATTCCTAAGTGTGTTAAAAAAATTAATGGAAATAAAAGGAGTCCAACTTCAAAATAGTTGGAAAGTACATGTCAATTCCTACAAAAATTCTGATAAGAAGTTGAGATTAATATGAGAAACGTAAAACATGGTTATCAACCTTTGAATAAAAAGTGGACGTAGATTCAAATAAGATATCAATCTCGTTCAAAAACGCAATTCATGAAAGGTCATGAAATTATAAACGGTTGATATCCCCTTCTAAATTCAATCAACTTCTCATATGATCTTCAATCATTAAAAACAATGAGATCAAATTAACTTGAAGATTCATACCTACTATAATTAATTTATTCATGGATTCGTGTTAGGTAAATGAGATCCCTTCTTACCTAGTAAACCACTTCCTGTTTCCCTCCAATCAACATTTGACATGTGTAAAGATAAGTGGTGCATATTTATATTAAAGTTTAAAAGAGACAAGAAAGCAAAGATGAAATGTTTTTTGATGCATTGCAATATGAAACATGTCTAAAAAGAAGTCCACATGTACTTAACAAAACCATTCAAAAATATTCAATTAACAAAGAACATCATCTCAGTACCAAGTCTATTTCAAGCTACACAACCCATTAAGGCTTTGCTTAAACCACCACCAGCAGCCGCCCGCCATCAACTCTGCTGCGGTGAAGCTTTAGCAACCGCACCGCCACCACTAGGCTGACTACCTTGAGCTGCTGGAGCAGCTGCCGCATCACCAGAATACGCAGGAGGAGGTTGCTGAGGATAACCACCACCATAAGAGCCTCCATACGCCGCCTGCTGTCCCCCATACCCACCTGCCTGAGTTGCAGCAGCTGAAGCACCATATGGTGCTTGACCATACCCACCACCACCATAAGCAGCGGCTGGAGGCCGCTGACCACTACCATCAGGCTGAGCATATCCACCAGGATATGGTGCTGGTTGGGCATACCCACCTTGTGGAGCAGCATTAGGAGACTGCTGGGGCGGCTGCTGCCCATAAGCAGCTGGTGTAACAGGAGGTTTCTGAGTTTGAGGAGGTCCATAACCACCATACCCAGTAGGCGGCTGAGCCCCGTACCCAGGCTGGGAAGTCGGAGCCACCCCATACCCTGGCTGAGTAGAACCTTGAGGATAATTGGGGTTTGGGCTAGGTTGCTGAACGTAACCAGATTGAGGTGCGGATGCCGGTGGAGGAGCTTGGTTAGCACTATCAGCCTGACCTCCATATGAAGCAGTTTGGCCGTCGGTGGTTTCGGTATTATATCCAGGAGTTGGATTACCATAACCTTGTTGATCGTATCCCGCCTGTGGCTGCACATAACCAGATTGAGGTGCAGATGCATATCCACCATAGCCATCCTGACCGTACGCTTGACCCTGCTGATTGTAACCATAGGTAGAGGCATCGGTTGGGGCACCAGGTGCTTGGGTTTGTGGAGCTTGTTGCTGGTTGTAGTAATCATAACCACCACCTCCCTGGGTGGTTTGTTGAGTTGGTGCAGCGGACGACTGGTCCCAGCCAGCGGCGTATCCACCTGAAGTTTGTGGACGAGGATAATTGCCGTATGGTGCTTGGTTGTACTGAGCGGGTTGACCCGGGTATGCACCAGGCTGCATATAACCATAGCCCTGTTGCTGCATTTGGGGACCAGGTGGTGCCCAATTGGTCTGAGGTCGAGCCTGGTAACCTTGCTGTGAATATCCACCACTTCCCATCGGATTTCTCAGACGATTCTGCACAATATCGTCATCTCAAATGAACCAAGAAACCACACTTACATAGTGCATCAGAAAATAAACGTTGCATGCACTACTGATGATTAATACACATACTACTGACATGCTTGCATATAGGCAGAAAAAAGATACAGCTAGCACAAATATTTCAATACGATGGCACAAAAACAGTAATTATATATGTATTGATTTATATCAAAGACGGGTTCAAGTGCCTACATACCGTACTGGTTGGGTGGTATTACCGAGAGCTACTCCAGCAGAAGCCCATCCTCTCCCTATTCGAAGTGAATGGGTACAAAACAGATCGCAAAACTATACATTCTTCTCAAAAAGCAAATATAATATGGCAAACCCTACAGCTATGACATTATAGATAGTTGCTAAAATGGACCAACGTCATGTGGAGCTAAAAGTGCATTCATCAAAAAACTATATAACCAATCGATATGATATAAAATGTTAGATCATAAAGTCAGAAGCATGCTAAAAAGAGTCGAGATAAACCCAAGGTATATATACATACTTATGGTGCTAATTTAAATAAAATGTATGAAGATCATTAGCTCTGACTACTAAATCACCACTAAAAAGGGGACAAGGTACAATAGTCAACAGGAAAGTAAAATCAATATAGAAGTAGGCATCATCATGTGCTAATGAAAGAGTCGAGACAAACCCAGAGTACATACATACTTATGGTGCTATTATTTTGAATAAAACTGTATGAAGGTTGTTAGCTCTGACAACTAAATCACCACTAAAAAGAAAAAAGGTACATAGCCAACATGGAAGTAAAATGAATATAAAAGTAGGCAGCATCATGTGCTAATGAAAGGGTGAAACTTCAAAATAAAAATCCAAACACTACCAGGGATACAACCAAACTCCATATAGAACAAACTCAAAAGGGGATATAAAAGCTGAAAAATGCAAAAACTAGAGCTCAAATTAAAGTAATCATTGTCCATATTACACTCCTCCACACTGAGTACCAGATGGGAACTACATAACACTCCCTTTGTCACACAAATATGTTTACCTTCCAAATCATACCCAGATACAGAAGAAACATAATTCACACGGCCTCACAACTAGAAAATAGTGACAAAAAGGGCCATTCAGGTGCACTAGTCACTTCCCGCAAAACTCCTCTCTATGAGTTTACCATATGATTGGAACAAAGACGCATTATGTCGAGCAAGCAAATGTAGAATGAATTTTGCAAGACCAGCAAGGTCGTTATGAAACAAAGAGTGTATAAATCAAGAAACAAGTAAAAGCAGAGATCAATCTCGTATGTATAATAATCATTTAAATGTGACATTAACATGTACAAACATCTTGAAGGACAAACTCGTCAACCAAATGGACGTAATGGTGACTTACAATCTGATGAAAGCAACTCTAGGAATAAGTTTTGGAGTGTAGAGTTTTTGATTGTCCATTCGACCAACTATAGAATTGTACAAAAATCAAGTCCCATAAAGAGATCTAAGCCTAAGTGAAAAAACAGCAATGCACTCAAAGAAAATCATCCTACCCAAATAGAATCAATATAAAAATAGGATCAATATAAAAATAACCTATAAGCAGTCTGATAGACATTTAATATCCTTAAAACCCATATGAATCGCAAACCTCAAATCTCCATGACAATAAAACATTTGCAGTTCTTCTAAATAGAAAGTTTAGAGTCATACCAGTTTCATGTTGCTGTCACCAAAACTCCAACTACCCAACACCCATAGAACAATCCTAACAGCAATATCAGCATTAAGACATGCATATAACTATCACATTTAACTAAAAATATAGATTCCTTCAAGGTTGAGCATTCATCCAAGAATAACTGCAATGCTTTTTCTGTGACAGATAATCTTTTAAGATGAAATTCTATGCTTCTCAATTACCTTACAGTAGCCTCACTATATCATATATCCATATAACATTATAAGAGGCGTACCCTACAAATGTAGCAGTCATCAACATTTTCATAAGTCAAAACCCAGCAAAATATATTCCACTGCTAACCCCAATACAAAAGAGTCATCAGTTGACAGTATTCAGTCTAACCAATGACTATTGAAACCGTTAGTGTGTTTGACAAAGTTCCAAAGCCCTGCAGAGGCAATCCAACATATAAAGAGGCTCTTCTATTCATTATAGATACAGGAATATATGTATCTGCAAATTACCGTTCAATCCATGATATATTTGCAATTAGAAGAAACCAGGCTGAGGTCAAAATTGAATCAGAGCTGTCTACCAAGAGCTGACTCCGCCATAGGTATTATTTTGGATTCTAGCAGGAAGAATCAGCCAACCAAGCTGTTCATTCCAAAGAGCAGCAACAGCAAAAATCTGCAACCTCATATTTTACAAGTGGAATATATGGAAGAGAAGCAGGTGGTGGCAATCTATGAATAATCAGGTAATTTATAAAGTTGTGGATTATGCTATATGATGACCTCAACAACAAGATACTTTGCAATACACCTGTTCCCAGTCAGATGATAAAAGGCTCTTCTTATTTGAAGATAGAAAAATAACAGAACAGATAGAAAGAAAAAAGTAAAACAAATGGCAGAATGAGAAGTGTAGCAACCTTTTAGCTAATAGACTCCCCATCTTTCTTAAATTGGCAGGAACTTCTAGAAATTATTAGGAAAAAAAAGAGATCCATTTTGAATCAGAATGCAACCACCAGATTCACGTATTTGTCATATCAGAGCAATCAAAGTAACTATGATTTTCATGTAAGATTAAAGATGCCCTAATACTCACAACGCAAGAAAAGAACTCTACTGAAAGCAAGTATGATCTAGCATATATTTTCTTAAACCAAGCAAATGCTTGGTCTCCTTGCATACATGCACATACCTCACTGATTACTTCATTAACCAACACTTTTGCAGCCTCAATCTGATCACTGGATCCATCTATCTGTACAGTCCTTTCTGTTGATGTATCACCAGGGGGTGGGTGTAAAGGTATCACCTGATAATAGGTACAATCTTTTCAGCTAAAATAATTTTACTTGTAAAATTAATAATCAACATAAGGGGTATCCAAAGCTCAATATATAAGATAAAACCATACAACAATATAAATCCATAAATAATGGTGTTATAGATGCATCAGGCCAAAGAATCAGGATAAAAAGGTGCTAATGAATGGAACAAACTACTCTTCTTGTGACCTAATTTAATAGGTAAAATAACACCACATACTAAGATACAAATTCCAAAAAGAAAGAAAGTTGCACGTGTCAGCATAATAGAATCACATCCTGTTTTGATAGTATACTAAAAATCCCTGCCTAAGGCTGTTTACGCAGCAACCTAGACATTAAGCTTTGCCCCACCACTTTGATTAGTCGGGACCTATCAACATTAAATAAATCTTCCAACCCTTTCTTAGTAGTTGCCACTTGCACCCTTTGATACAAGCATACCCATCAAAAGTTGGTTCACCATGTTTCATCACAAAAATGAACTACTATTTTTCATTTGTAACGAATCATACTCCCTATCCTTCTATGATGACCTAAATGAATTAACTTTTAGCATTGCCCACAAAAGGTAAGCATCATTAACCAATAAGAAGTCCAAGAAAGTTTAGCATGGAACCACGACTTTCAGGCCATACACGGCCACACGGGTGCTCAAAAGGAATAAATCCATGACTTCGTGAAGGGAGAGTTTTGCATGGAACCGTGGACTAGTTGGGGCAAAGGAGCCAGATATCACAGCATTTTTTTTAATTTGCGACTGAACCAAAAAAAGTAGAGAATTTGGAAATACCTGAATACGTGCTCCGGTACTAGCTTGCATATTTTTAATGGTCTCACCTCCTTTACCAATAATAAGACCAACCTAGAAGCAAAAGAAAAAGTAAAAAAATTATTGGCCAGTTGTGATAAATGATCAGTAAGCCTAAACCAGCTTTGAGCATAAAAATACCTTGTTGTTTGGGACCTTCATCACAAATTGTTCTGCGCCACCTGGCTGACCAGGTATTCTTCTAGAAACTATGCCAGAACCTCCTGACTCGGCCTGAATCACAAAGCCAATAAGCGTCAACTTCGAAGCATACACAAGGTAGTCAGAGCATATCACAATATACTAAACAATGAATCCTACCAACATAATACATAAAGCCAGCATAGGAGATAAACAAATAAAAAAACGGAAAAAGGTATCAACTACAAGCATATGGAAAAAGATCTCAGAAAAACTTGAATCATCATACAGAACAACTGAAATATATACCTCAGCAAGCACATCCTTTATCAACTGCTCAGCCTTGGCTATTGATTCTGCAGAGCCTGTCAGCTCAACTGCTCTGGTAAGAGAATGGGGATCCGCATCCATATCTCTAGTAACCTGGATCTTTGCTCCAGACTGCAGCTGAAGATATTTAATAGTTTCTCCACCTTTACCGATGATCACACCTACCCTTCCATTTGGTATGTCAATCTTTTTACTTGGGCTTCCATAACCATAAGAAGATGGTATAGAAGAAGCAGTGTTCGAAAAAGACTTCTGCCCATAATCTGCAATGATGGAAAAATACACCATTAAAAAAGTGATTTAATTTAACAGTCATAACACATCTGAAGACATATACGAGACCTCTAATATCCACAATTCAAATCCTTCTAAGCAGCAAAAACAAAGGGTGAACATATACAAAACCTCAGTTCAGCATATGTACATAAAACAGAAGAAAAAAGTAACCACTTTTGAGATTAAAAATAGTCCTAATAACCAAAACTAAACACTGCAAACAAAAACCAACCCAAAGATACATCATCTGTTCGCCAAGGCATGGGCTTGGCTACCACCTTACAGATTAGGATTGGTGCTGATTGGAAGCTTTAGCAGCTAAATTTACCATATATCCTTGTTTTATTATGCAGTTATCAAATACCTACAAATCATCCGCAAGAAGTTTAAGCATATACATCATCCTTGATTTCAAACTGCGTAACATGTATCTGTTTAGATTGAGAGCACCAATCTGTTCATTTCAATTTATTCAATCTCATTCTCATGTAATTATACAATCAGATTCTTTCCAGTTAAAAAATCTCGTTCAATTTGATCTGAAACAATCAGGATAATCCTTTTTATTTGATTTTAGTCAAATCAGCTCAAAAAACGTATTCGTGTTAGAGAGAGAGCCAAGGCTAGCAACGTAATCATCACAACCACAAAACCTAATACAGAAATCAGGTAAAAAGAAGATGAGAAATCGAACCGGTAGGACCAGAGCTGAAACCCTTGGTATCATTAGAATCAAATCCGCCGCCGCCATTCTCGAACTTAGGGCGCTTGGCCTCGGCGTTGTTGAAGAGACGAGCAGCGATCTCCTGGGCCCTCTGTTTGGCGAGCTCGATCTCATCCACGGGTGGAGGTACAGTGTTGTAGGCCGCGGGGGCGGAGTCGGGAGACTGTGAAGAGATGATGGGGGCGGAGAATCCGGTGGGGCGACGGGTGGCGGAAGGCGGAGGCGGGGTGGTGGAGTCGTCGTACTTGCGTTTGGTGGTGGCGAAGTCACCGGCGGACGAATACTGTGCCTCCTCAGCCATTGAATGGATGTGGTGATAGAGCGAGAAGCAGAAGAAGGGTTACGAAAACCCTAGAAGCGGATTGAGAGGATGGAATTGTGGGGCTACTATACAAAATATATATATGTATATATTTGGAACAAAAGAGGCTATATGCACTAATTACCGAAATACCCTTTTCACAAAAGTTCATGAAAATGACTTTTCTAACGACATATATTTTTACCTTTTTAAACTTGTTGTAAAATCAAGATTGCATTCATAGATAGGGGGTCGTGTTAGGTTATCTTTGGCAAACTCGTTGAAAAGCTAGTATGTAATGTTATTGATAAGTTAACTTATGAACAAATTGTGTTTGATAAAAATTAGTTTTTATAAGTATGTAAAATGACCAAAAAAAATATCTTTAAATTTAATAATTAATATTAATAAGAGTACAATTGAAAAAAGCTTTCAAAAAGCTACTCCTAGATTATAAGCTAGCTTATTTTTGCCAAACACAACCTAAAAAGGCATGAGAAAAGTTAAGATATAATTCTTTATTTAGTTTAATTGAAATCGCATAAACGAAATTAGTAAATTTAAAAATAA
>LUCG01245342.1:0-10767 GCA_001633085.1 Carthamus tinctorius
TATATATATATAGTATTAGGTTCAAATGAGAAGTGCTAAAAATATGAGAAGTAAAGAAGTGATATCCACCACTCATCCGGTCAATAAAGGTGGCTTTGACCGGGTCCCTCCTTTAATAATCTTCACCCTCCCATAAGTCGTGTCAATCCTCCGTGATCGCGTCCACCGTAACCGGTCAAAGCCGCTTTTATTGACCGGATGAGTGGTGGAGATCACTNACCTTACTCTCTCTCTATATATGATACTATTGAATACTGAAATTTACTTATTTTTTAATAATGTGTTCTAAGAAGTTTAACAAAAAAATCAACAAAATGATAAAATTCCATGTCAAATTCAACCAATCAAATTTGCATAAGAATTATTTAATTTGAATTAAAATTAAAATTAAATATAAATACTTAGTATTTAGTTTTTCAATATAAAAGTTATTGAGAAAAAACAAGTTAAATAAATTGTTAATATTGATTTCTAATTTACAAAATATAGTGTTCATATATTTAAAATCTACACTTTACCAAATAATGAGAACTAACTAACAACAAATTATTCTATTTTACTTTTTGAATATAAATTATATAATTTTAAAATTTGCATTTATCAAAATAATATAATGTGTAAACTGTCCTCTAGAAGGGGAAGGACCATATGCTCTTGACAACTATGTTGGAACCATTATACCTTTTTAATAAAGAATATGACAAAACTTTGAAATTTTAAAAACAATATATATTAAATTGATAAGAAATACATGTTAAATAATGCCACCCGCTAGTTTCGCCTAAAGGAAATATGACATATCATAATATGTAGCGTAATATCTCACCTAGAAACTTAGCGAAAACATCTATTGACTTAGATGAATCCTTAAGTTAAAATGTGCTTAACATGCATAAGACCGAATTGGAACATAACTATCAATACTGCTTGAATCTAGGCTATAGTTGGACTTCCTCGTTGTCCTTGTTCATACGTGACCTTGTCACTTCTGGTAGTGTAAATCTGATAGTCTTACTTGAAAGTTGAAACCATGCCTACACAAGTTATATAAGCATCTAGTTACTTGACTAGACATTGAATATTAAACATATTTGTCTAATCACATGAAAGTTGAACCGGTAAAAAGTTATCACCACTTGTTCAATGACTTCAACTTCCCTCAGTTGGTCGCGACAATTTGGCATTTAATCTCTAACTCACATCCATGTGGACCTCTATGCGACTTGCGTCAACAACATCAAGTTATGCCTCTAAGTCATATTGACTTAATGCAGCTATTGATGGCTCGCTACAATTTGTTCTATCTACTTGATCCCCATAACAATAGACAACGGTTCCATACAACATCCATCGTACCAGTAGTCAACTAGTTCGACTTTGCAACAGTTTCGAGTCGTTCTCAAGCATTTCACCTATCTTTCTTTTTTCTTCTTCCTTTTTGCATTATGTCACTTATATCATTCTTGACTACTTCGTATATCACTTATAAATTGGTTAAACTAACATCCATGCTTTAATTTGTGTCTATTTCTTGCTAAATTTGAAGTGGAAAAATAATAACTAAGGCTTCATTCCTTTACTAATTTGAAGTCAGAACATGTACCATCAATAGTTATTAATATTGACATATTATTTTGATCAAGAATCTGAATTCTAAAGAAATGTCATTATTTATGATCTAGGAGCCTAGGGCTAGATATATTGATAAACAAACGTGTTATTTAGACATATTAATTGAAAAAAATTAACACACGATAAACATTTATCATGGGTTTGAAATGCTCAATATTGCCCTTTGAACGTATTTCCAATTAGAACATGTTTCTCATTTTGCATAATAGGTCCCAACGTTTTCCCATCTGACACTTTCACCCCCTCGACTATATTCTTTAAGAGTATTTACACATTTAGTCCTTGTGTCTTTGATACATATCTTGGGTATGTTACCGTATTACCAAATGATGGATGGATAATATTTTGACATAATGTTGATTATGGACAACCCAACTGGTACATATACAAAAGTCATCTCCAAGTATAACAAGGTGTAGGGGCTTTTTTTTGCTCACCTAGTGACTAGCACCTAGGTGGAGATCGAACAAATGACTTTTCTTCTATTTGTGAAAAGTTGTCCAACAGTGTATCAACTGAGTTGCACGTAAAAAGCAATAGATAAATAATGCAATATTTATTATATATTTGTGCATGTATTTCAAATAAGTTTTCCAACTACATACATATATTGATTTAAACTTAACTTTTATGTTATCTTGTAATAGAAAATTTATATTTGTAAGTAAATTCAAAGCAATACATAATTTTATAGACAATTTATTTTGAATAAAAATAACATAAAAAACTATGTTTCAATTTGTTACTAATAAATAATTATTAAAATTCATTATAAAGTTTTCATAATGATTTTAGTTTTCTCAAGAACACATATTATTTTAAACTTCTTTTTGGATAATCATGGCTTTCCTAACTAACTTTCATGCACAAAGTAATCCCTGAGGTTAGAGCTGTTTATGGGCGGTATGGCCCACCAAGCCTGGTCCGCTCGAACCGTTAGAAAAGCGGGTTTAGACAATCATTGTTGAAAATATGGGCGGACTTGGACAATGAAAAAAAGAATTCAGGCAAGCCCGTCCGGCCCGTTATACTTTTAAACTTTGGATTTAATAATTTCATGTACTTTTATAAATTATTAGAGAGTTTTTTCACCCGATGAACTAATTGGATTGTTGTGAGTGGAACGAATGGGGCTATAAAATGTTCATAGTTCATATGTTAATTATAGTATTTTTTCCATATGTTATATACATTATTCTTTACATTTTTTATGCTAAAAATACTTACATAATTTAAATGATTTACGTAACTTAAAACTATATATTATCTTTGTTTTTTAAATGTAAAAGAATAAGTCCGCTAGCCCGTGGACAAGCCCGTAAGCCCGGTAAAATGGGCTTGGGGTTTCTATATTAAGCCCGTTAGACAAAAAAACAATGTTAGGCCTAGTCCGGACCTGACCTGAGCCCGAAAACGATCACCTCTACCTGAGGCGATCATGAATAACTTGACATCATCACAGGTGAACTTGCATAATTATAAAGATAACGACAGTGCCTTAACTTGAACCTGAAATAGATTCAATTTTCCACTACATATACTAGGAATTAACTACAACAATCTTTTAAACTTATAAAATTGTCTAGAAAGAAAAATGATTAGAAACAAACAAAAGTTAACAATTTAATAAAAAATGTCACTCATTTCACCATTACTAATAATATAATTAATACTTAAAGAAGTAAATTGATTTGATATGAACATATAAGCCTATGTTGGCACCTTTTTATTTAAATATATAATTTAAAATTACAAAAATGTAATATTGCCTTTATTTTACTATATCTTTTTAAATTAGATAATTAAGACACCAAAAAATTTAACCTTATTAAAGTGCCACTTTTCTAAATTAATATATAAAAAGGGACTACAGGAGTAACTTTTGGTAGTGGTGGTGGTCTCCCCTCCCAAAGGCTACCAAATCTATGAAAAAAAAAGAAAAAAAGTTTGGGTGCACTCTCTTTTTCTTTGTTTTCTATAAAAAAACACCCTAAAATTAAGGATAATAGTCATTTATTAATAATTAAAATTATTTTTTAATCTATTTTGGTCATATGCAAAACAAAATTCATTGATAAAATAGATTTTAAAATTTTAAATTTCTTGTAACAACTCGTCCCACATAGATAAAAAAAAAAAACTGTCATAAAGTTTATAACATTTAAAATAAGGCATCTAAAACTTTGTGCTTATAAAAAGTTCACGAATCTATTTTTTTTATTTATACGGAACAAACCGTTACATATAAGGCCATCCTTAACGGGGCCGGTAGGGGAGCCGGTACCGGCGGTAACACCGCCGTGGTGAACCGGTACGGGACCGGTAGAGGCCCCAACCGGTACCCCCATGCCGGTCTCNCTCTTCTTTTCTTTTTCTTTTATTTTTTTAATTAATTAATTAGAGTTGTATGGAATTGGTATGGGTAAGGATGAAATAGTATGATGGTGGTAAGGTAGTGGTAAAGCTGATATGGTGCTGAGGTGACAACTGGCATGAGTGGTACGGGTAAGGATGACCTAACATATGCACATTTAATCTATTGAAAAACAAATAAACTCTATATTTTTCTTCTAACATGTAAGGGTTGGATGAATACTTGAAAAGCATCAAAATCTTTAATAATGTTGTAAAAGCATGGCATGATTCATGGAATGATCTCATAAGAATCCAAGCCTAATTATTCTTATAATAAATTGTATAAAGAAGTAACATATTTTTATTTAATATTTATTTTTAAATTTACCTTTTTAAAGATACATTTAAGAAGCTATAAATTGAAATATGCTTATTTTAATGTTTAACGTCGGAGTGATATAGATGAAATCTAACGGGTTTTTAAAAGTATAGACTCCAAAATATATTGTTTTAAGTTATAAATATTTAAAGAGACATTTATAAATTACAAGCATTTGAATATGGCTTTTGAAAACAAGTTTAAAACTAAATGAAATTACGCTTTCTTTATGTAATTTATCCTTGATTGTATGTCGAACTTCTTTTAACACAGTTGTTGGTTACTAAAAAATGAGTGGAGTGGGAATCGACTGTATAGTAGCCACTAGCCAGTACTGAATATAACAGTATAATATTGTTAACAAATTATATAACAGTTGGTAAAGGAAAAAAACAATCAAACTTAAAAAAACCAATACAGGAAAAAAACAGATGAAAATACAGTCATTAATCATTTTCTTATTCTTCCTGAACACACATGGTTGATTGAGACCTAATTTGTTGATTTTTTTATTTTATTTTATTTGATGTCTTTTTGTTAGAAAATTTGGATTCATTTTCTTACAAAGAAAAAAAGGACATTTTTAGACCCTTTTCAAAAAATGCCATGGCTCCCATCATTTTCACGTTTAAGATTCTTGGATCTTTGCATCTTTATGAGTTGTACGACTAAGATTGAAAATTTTGATTCAAAAAAATCTAATTTCATACATATTGTCAGCTTTTTAAGAGTGAAGGTAAAAGATTCGTAACTCGTTAAATATACAGTAAATATTCATGTACACTAACACTACTCACATTTGGTGAGGTTTGAAAGGTTTACTTCTAGGAGGTTGGATTGTAGATGCTAGTGAGCTAATGACCTTTTATTGGTGAAGATTTTTTTTTTAATCTTTGTTGCATGCCTTAGGTCAGAGAAAGGCGCCTATGAATGTCCAACATGCACTTTCACGATCAGTATGATTATATCATAAATTTTGCTTTGACTTCGAGAACTTGGTCAATCAAGATGTTGCCTTGGATTTACCGAGGCTATAAGTTACCCACGCTTTCATACAAACGCAATTAAAAATACAAAATTGTGGGCTCTATAGCAAAAACACATTTTTTGAATGTTGATATGAATGTGGTATACAACAATAGCTACTCAACGTGAGTTAATGCTCAGTAAAAATGTAATTTTTGATAAGACACATTTATCGAATATGTTATTTGAATGTTAATTTAAAACTAACAACCATATTTAAATACTTTATGTGATTTGGATGATTATTATTTAGAATTAGATAATTTATTTGAATTTATAAAATCTGTCTACATGTTTTGTTTAAAGTTTCAAGAAAGAAAAATAGGAAAAGGTTGAAGATGATGATTGATGGATGAACAAAAATAACCCACACTTTAAAAAAAAATTAAAGTAACATTATTATTTCAAAGACTAAAATCATTTAAAAATGATGATGTCCAACAAACCATAAAAAAGGTTCATGAATTAAAACCAAAAATAAAAAAAATGTGTCAGAAGATAAAGTTTGTAATATATTGTGAATGATGGAATTCAATAAAGTTACACATTAGCATCTATTTTGTAGATAACCATTATAAAATGTATAATAATCTATAATTGTTATTTACACAAGTTATGTAAATTAGTTTTTGACTATCTAAAAAACACATATGCCTACATAACATTTTTCTGTGTTTTTTTTTTCTCTCCTAAGGTGTAAACACAAACAAATGACATTACACCTTTCTAGTAACCAAGCTAAATTCATAGTTTAATCAGAAATCATAAGATCGAAAATAGTAATTATTAACAAATCACAAGTATGAAAAGCCTAGTTTACTCTGAAAGTAGCATGTGAACAATGAATATAATGTCGACCAACAAAAAGTCAAACACCGTATTTAGCACCCTAAAAAGAACCGAAATATCCAAACTAGAATTTAACCCACATAAAGATAAGACAAATCACAACTGTTGATGACATGAAAAGGGCATTTGAAAAATAAATTTAAATAATATGAGGGCCGTAGAAGCTTTTGAATGTTACTTAAAGTAGCTTTTCAAAAAAACCAGTTGATATAGGAAACTAAACTTTGTTTTTCAATAATCTCAGAAAAATAAATTAACTTATGGTTGTCAATTGTGACCTTTAACCGAAGAAGATCACATCAACACGAATCAGAAACTAAAACCCGGATGCTAGTTCAAGCTTTAAACCTAAAAGATGAGTATAAACATTGAAACCCATCTGCAGATTTCAATCATACAAGTTTACTGTATAGAAGCAAGTGAACAAGCTTTCCAAAAAACGTAATACTTGTAAGAAAAATGTTAGGAGTCGGAAGAGTTTATTTTCGAGATTAAGAAGGCGAAAAAAATAAAAGATATAAAGACTTAAATTACAACAAAATCGGGTTTATAGGACAGAGAAAATGTCCAAGTGTCTGAATAGATTACTTTATATTGTAAGATGAAACAATAAAACATGACATCTAAAAGTGTTGTAATAACTAAATAAGACTCTTTTAGGCAACTTCATAAGCGTTTTAGGACATTTTGGAAACAACATGTTGTATTAGTTGTTTACAGGACACTAGTTTGGAACATATAAGCCATTACACTTTCAAAAATCAATTCAACAAACTCTTGGACTTTCTAAAGCTTGTTGGATACATCTTACAACCTATAAAAACAAGTTAATATCGTAAAATAATGAAAAAGTCCGAAATTCACCCAACAAACTTTCATACTTTGAACGATTAAGCCCTAGGCATTTTTTGAACGAAAAAATTACATAAAAACTGTTGTAATGTTTTTGGTTAATCGATATCTTTTGGATAAAAGAAAAAAAGACATTGCTCATACGTTTTTAATACAAAGATAATAGATTTTTGGATTTTTTTATTCTAACCAGATTTCTAAAAGACATAGCTCATATGAAAGTCCGTTGTTTCTTTTTTGGATTTTCTTTTTACTTTTACCATATTAACTATGTCTATAAGTCATAAGAATGCATCTAACAGGTTTTAAAAAGTCCAATAATTTATTTAACATGTTTTGAAAAGTTCGACGACTTATTTGTTTCAAAAAATTGTTTAAAAACTTAATCATTTTTGTCAACAGTGTTGTGGCGGATTGGTTATCGCTTGGGGGGTTCATAGCACCCTAACCGAGTTCGAGCCTTCCCCTGCGCATGACTAAGGACATTTAAGTAGAGCCATGTTTAGCCCCCAAAATTGTCGGGGATTAGTCGGGCTTTGGTCCAGATACCAAAAAAAAACGATTATTCAAGGCTACTTTCCTAACGGTTCAGATGGGCTCAGTCTAACGGGCCATACTTCCCATGAATAAGAACAACTCTAATTTAGCCCATCCAAACAAATATTGGTTGGAATAAACTTGGAGGGACTACTATTGTAATAAACCTTAAGTACAGGGTCCAAAGTGAAAATTCTCAAAACAACTATTCAAAAAGACCATCAGAAAGGGGAATTTCTATTTCACAACGCCTGAAAGCCACCGACTTCTTCTCCCTCCCATCACCGGCGGTCCATTATTCGCCACCGTTTGTAATTTCGGGGCCGCTTTTCTCCGGCGAACCTAGCATTCACGGCGGGCTATCGAACGTGTTGATAAAAGGTACGGTTTCTCTTTGTATGTTCTGAGTTTTCTTTTGAATCCGAGGTTTTGAGTTCGTTGTTGGTAGGACCCTGTATGTAGTTTGATTTCGATTTCATATCATTAAACCCTGATTTGTGTTGATTTCAATATAGAAAATCGACTTCAGTTGGACAAGATTGTGTGTGTATTTAATTTGGATGGTATCTAAGTTGTTGAACCCTAGTGCACTCCAGGTGTTTGTGGTTATGCTTAGTTGAAATTGGGTACCGTTTTGAGCAAAACCCAGGTTACATAATCTTGAAATTTCGATTACTTGGTTGGAGAATAGATTTTAATAGTAAAAATCCACTTCAGTTGGACAAGATTTTGTGTCTCTCTTTTTTGGATGGTATCTTAGTTGTTGAACCCTAGTGCACTCCAGGTGTTTGTGTTTATGCTTAGTTGAAATTGGGTACCATATTGCGCAAAACCCATGTTATATAATCTTGAAAATTCTGGATACTCGGTTGGATGATAGATATTCCTATGATAATAGGCCTGGTGATATTGTGAATTTCTATTCTATTGTTCATTTGTTTTGCATTGGTATAGCTTATTGTTTTTAACTGAAGGCTAAGGCGGGTGCTACTACCTTTACGGATGCATATAAAGCCACATCTGATGATTATTCTTTGTGCGTTTCTAGTTTATGTGATATATGTATTAAAGCATGAGATGGAAGCAAAGTTGTTAAAGGCTCAAAGCACACTTAGGTCAAAGGGGTACCAGGGCTTAGGTGCAAGGCGCAGGCGTGAGGTGTGGGTCTCAAGAATGTGAGGCTAATCTTATAAATTATATAGACACAGTGTTACTCACAACTCAAATATGCAACAAGCACAAGCCTCCAATGCAACAACCAACAATACTTCCATAGAGGCAAAAGGGAGAAAGGTTTAAAGCGTGAGGGAGAAGTTTTGAAGATCTTAGTATATATAGAGAAGGAGACTTGATGTTCTAAGGATTCGTATTTAATATTACGGTTTGATTTAAGTCATCTATTTTATAACTCTTCTTAAGAAGTCTAGGAGATGAGAAAAGGAGAAAACTTATTTAATATTAGTGTTTGACTAGGAATTTGATAACTCTTTATGAGGCATGCCTAGGCCCAAAAGGTGCCTCGGCTAAGGGCGCAATGCGTTAGTGAGCCTTGAATGTGCCTAGCCTCGACTTTGAAAAAGCCCAAAACCTTGAGCTGTATAACCCTTAGAGCCTAGGCAATTTTAGGAACTATGGTTGGAACTTGGAAGCATGATAAGAGTACCTATAATAGTGTTTAGTTTATTCTAGGTAAGAGAGCTTTGCATACCATTGGTTATATTGTTTTCCTTCATCCTCCATTTTTGTGGATGAGTTAGTTTCTGGTAAGATTGTAAGAATAGTAATTACAGGGAGAAGGGCAAGAAGGGATTTCCACCCTTGGATCAATCCTCGTTGAAGTTCAACTGAAAATTCCCTTCTAAGCTAATTCATGGGTTATTTTGGGACTTTATCTGAATCATTAGATCAACATTGGTTAAAGTGATCAAGGGTCCAAATCCCTTCTTACACTTCTGACCTTAACTTCTATTCTCACAAATTTCTTCGTCTTTGTGGATTCCATTTCTTTTCTGGAATCAGGTGAAAGGATCAAGTGTCACATCTTTACTTGTTCTCACATCATGTAGATGGATGCACACAAAGGAAATTTGATATGCCTATATGAATTGGACTTAGAACCTTTATTTTGGGATATTTNCAGGGAATGGAACTGGAAATGAATTTCATTCTCCTTGATTTGTTGAGGAGTGCTTCATTACTGGATATCTGGTAATGTCCCAATTTATTGCATCAAACCAGTTGCCATTGATGATCTCTAGTTGCATTCCCCAACCCTGTTACCCCCAACCAAGCACCCCCTTGAAATTTTAGCTCGGTCGGATTTCTTGACAAATGAACAACTACAAAGCTTTTTACCCCCAACCTAGTTGCAGCGATAAGCCTAGAAATCTTTTCAAGTGGTGGCACCATATGACTATAAGAAACAAATATATGTATATACTTCACAAACTCATCATTAACGTATTGGTTACTGGTTAGTTCATTGCTTTTCATATGTGAGGTCTTGTTTTCAAGTCTTTTATTGCAATTTTTTTCAGAAACATAAAAATCTGAAATTAAAAGCTAAAAACTAAAAAAATGACACTAACAGGATTCAAACTCGTGTATGGGTGGAAGAGAAGCCTTGCAGACCAACTCCACCAAGGGAAACTTGTGTCATTGTAGTTTCAAGATATATATAGTAGCACACAACAAATTGGTACGGTGAAACTTTTCATGGCCCTATAATTCTTGACACTACAACGAAGGAACAAAGCCGGTGGCCCATGCCACCGTATCCAATACGTTGGGTCCGTCCCTGCCTAGTTGGCAGGTTTAAAAAGGATTCTGTTGGAAATTAAAGAAGGCCGTTACATTTCAAGTAATGATGCCCATTCTCTGACCAGAGACGGACCAAAAAGTTTTTCAAGTGGTGGCACAATTTGACTATAAATAGTATATAATTAATTTTCCACTGTATTAGTATAGATCCGTTGGTTGGTTTCTTGTCCTTAACACATAGAAAAGACCCAAGTTCTAGTCTCGTCTGCATATATCTTTAAAAACACTGGAGGTATATAAAAGAACACCAAAATTTTAAGGCTATGTTTGGATGGACTAGCTTATAAGCTAGCTGGTAGCTGATAAGCTAGCTTATA